>PVJA010006355.1:0-73595 GCA_004027025.1 Myocastor coypus
TTTTTTTTTTTTTTTTTTTTCTCAAAGAATTCTGAAACCGGATTATTCCTCCCCACCTGTACAGCTAGCCCCTGGCCCAAGTTGCCAGCACTTAGAATCTCAGTGACAGAGCCTGCTAAAGACCGTGCACTTCTGCAGTCACTCCGGCACCGCTGCCTCAGAGGTCACATCACATTGTCCCTAAGTGAAGTGGTGCTGTGGTTTACAAGCTCAATTCTCCAACTCTGGTCACAAAGGGCAACAGATGAGAACCAAAACCCCAGCTTCCCCACATGGTCCACCATGGTCAGTACAGACTGCCGGGACTGAGCTTGACTCTGCTCTCATCCAACTTAGTTTGCAGCCAGAACCATGGCAAGAATAAGGCTCGTGAGCCACGGTGCCACTAGAGCCTCCCCGCTCCCTTCAGGCCAAAGCCAGAACTTGGCGTGGCCCCTCCACTCTGACTCCTCAAGAGCTCTTGCCTGTGCCGTGGATGCTGCTGCCTCTGCACTGCTGACTGACACCGCCATCTCTCGGGTGCTGCTTCCTCGGGGCCAGGCCCTGCCGCATGGCGCTCTCTCTGCCTGAGGAGTCTTTCCCACAGAAAGCCACGGGCGCATCCCTGCCCCACACCTGCTGCCCCACGAGGCTCTCCTCGCTCTGCGTGCCTTCATTCTCTGTGGAGTGACACATTCCGCAGCCCACACTTACACCCTTCTTTATCTCGCGGTGCAGCTGGTGCACAGAGCACAAGGTTCCCGTGACCTCATGCAGGCACCCCTTCCCTTCTCCCTGAGCCACTCTCAGGCCCCTGGCACGTGGCCGCAGGAAGTGGCTGGCTTCAAGGCCAGTACCTGAGGCTCCTCTCCAGTTGCAGAGGAAGGGGTCCACGTAAGGTGATCCGTCACAGCGGTGCCTGCTGTGACGTGCCAAGGTGGCCAACCCCACCCTCCCAGCCAGGGCCACCCAGGGGGCAGCTGCCACCCTGAGCCCTGCAGCTGCATCCTCCCTTCTTCTCTGTCCTCCACTGTCCTTTCTACCATCTGCAACGCCTCTTCTGCTCGTTGCCTCATCCCACTGGCACGGAGCCTCCTGCAGACAGAACTTTCTGTCTCCTTCTATTACATCCGCAGCCTACAGAGCAGCGCCTGGCTCAGAGCAGGTTATCCATAAACCGCTGACTGAAGCACGTGACATGTACTACCTCAGCTTGACTCAGAATAAGAAATCCTGACATTTTCAGGTCTAGTGCTTAACTGTGATTTCTAGACCCTCTTTCTACTTCCATTCCACATCAAAACTTCCCTTAATCACAAAAGATGAAACTACACATTATCCTTCCCATGGAAAGAATGCAATGTAGTTTAACTTCCAGATCCACCACAAGCCTGGAACACTTCAGCCAACTCTGTGGTGAAAACCCCACACCGAGCATTTGTACAACCAGCCGTTTAGACTTCTGAGAACACATGCATTCTCTCTCTGGTTCCCAGGCTCACAGACAATCTCTGATGGATTCTTTTTTTTAGTATTATTATTTAAAAGTTCTTCAGTTAAATACAAAAAAAATAGGAAGTAAAAGCCAAACTTCTTTTAAATATTGACTCCAAGCAAACCACAACTATGTGATTTTGTCTGTGAGTCAAATAAAGGCAGGCCGGATTCCAGAGGCAACGAGCACCCTATTGCCAGAGTACTGGGAGCCACAGACGCAACGGCCACTGGGCTAGGAGCATGCTGCACTTCTGGAAGAGCAAGGGGTATGGGGACCCTCGAGCCAGAAACACGACGCGGACCTCCCCGTAAAAGGCACACTTGGATCCGCTGCCCCTCTAGTGAATGTTTTGGAGGTGACTTCACACACACACACACACACACACACACACACTTCATAAGCCCGGCTGTAAGTGCAAAATAAGTTGACAATTTCCCTGACAAGGTACGGTGTCCCGTAAAAGTGACAGAAGCCTCCCCGTCACCGCGGGTGCTAAGCAGCAGCCTAACAATCTATTTCATTTTATGCTTTCTCATTCTCTTTCATTTTACTAGCACCGCTGTCATGCATGTCATTCAAGAGCGTAATACACAAGCCCGCACAGGCTGAGGTGTCCTTGATCAGGCTGTCGGGATTGCAGAACGATTCTGCCGAAGGCGCCCGCTGCTGTATCCGACGTCGTTCAGCCTTGCCTTCTTTCCGGTCTGCGCTATTTGCACATGAAAGAAATCCACTGGGTTGTCATTTTCTGCGTGATTAGGCTTACTTCTGCAATACTGTTTCAGTTTTGCTTGGAAACATTCCTTACACTATCAATACTTTCTCTTCATAACTCTTCCACCCAACATTCTTGCTTTGAAATTGTATTAACAATACACACGCCACCATCAACTCTAGAAGCCACATTCACACCAAGTGCGTTAACAATACAGATGCCACCACCAACTCTAGAAGCCACATTTATATCAGTCCCCTCATAACATGAGAGCCCAGGAACCCATATACCATGCAAACTCAGCATTCGTAAAAACACCAAGCCTGGCACTGATGAACCATTAACTATCGAGGTAAACCGTGACCCCTCAACAGCTGCTTTGCAGAATGGCCCAGTCTACTGCAGACTAGGAAAGCACGTAAAGGTGGCCACTAAGTGTTGCTTAACTCGGTATTAGTCACTCTCCCGCCGAAACAGAGTGTGAGCAGATGACAAAAACTGCAGATTACAAAGTGCTATTGTGCCACGCTACAGGGTTGCAGCCTGGCGATGCAGAACTTGCCTGCTGCGCACGAGGCCTTGAGTTTAATTCCTAGCATTAAAAAGAAGAACAAAGGAAAAAGAACGAAAGAAATGCCGCTGTTCCTCAGGTAAGAGGCACGCATGGACTCCTTCTCTGGATCCGAAGGTTGAACTGGTCGTGAAGCAGCTTGACGCATGCGTGCACCTGTACGTGGATTTAAACCTCACTGAGATGCTCTGGTGAGTGCCGGCACTTTAACGGATGACCCGATGAACATCTGGGTCAACCCAGAAGAACAGCACACACACGTGTGACTACTGCAGCGGATGCCAGCATCCCTCCAAACCCCTCCGTCATCATCTGCGAAATGGGCCTCTTCACAACAGTCACACAATGCACAAAAGTATATCCAAAACAGGGAGCCCTAGGGAACTGAACTAGGGTTCCAACTCACAACCTTGCACTTGCCAGGCAGGCACTAGTGCCATGGAGCTATCTCCCCAGCCCCTGAATTATGGCTTTTATCATTTTAAAAATTATTTTATTTTGAAGAGTATAAACAAAAGCAAATAGCAGGTGCAAAGACAGAAACAGGCAACACAGTAACACGTATGTCCCAGGTTTTCAAATCAAGAATGGCAAATGAACAATGGCTGCTGTATTGCCTGTCAGATCTGTTGCTCAGAGTAACATACATAGCTGTGCAAGACTGGACAAAAACTAATAATGCTTGCTTTCAATAAACTTTATTTTTCTTGTCTTTTTTTTTTTAGCGCATTTGAGTGTTACAGGGTCTCACCAGGCAGCTCAGACTCAAAGCGATCCTCCTTCTTTCACCCTCTGCAGCACTGGGATTATAGGCACGCGCCACTGTGCCCGGACTCCGGCTGGCTCAGCCTGCCCTGGGGGCGGGGCTGGCGCCCTGTGTGGTGCCCTGTGCTTGCCTAAGCAGGTGCTTGAGACCACTGAGCTATCAGTGGCCACCTCTCTGGTCTTTTTCACTTTACTTGTTTTTGATAAATTTATTTTGAGGAGAATATAATAATAACCAATAAGCTAGCATTGGTTTCACACGCCTGTAATTCCAGTACTTGGGAGGCTGAGGCAGGAGGATCAACGTGAGTTCCACACCAGCCTAGGCTACAAAAGTGAATTCAAGGCCAGCCTGAATTGCATAATGAGACCCTGTCTCAAAAAGAAAAAAAAAAAAAAAAAAAAAACAACCACCAATAAGACATTGTTAACGGTACACACTTAGAAGACCAAGATGGGAGGTATTCAACTATAATTTTTACATGACACATTGCTGTCCTCAATGTAGTTGCTTTGACTGCAGATATCAGCATAGAGAGAGTCAAAGTGAAAATCCTGCTCCTTAACTGCTATTTTCAAAACAGCTGACGGAAGTTGTTAGTATAATCATCTCAGCCTTCCTGGATGTGGACTTGAATGTTTCTTCCCTTCTTTCCTACCTTGAGTTCCAGTATTTTATGTTAATATCCATTAAGGGTCAGTTTTGACAATTTAATAGCATAAAATATGAAAACTCAATTAGAGCTAGTTTAGGAATGCTAATTTGGTCATCACACAAGAATATCATATTTTGTTTTTCTTACGTCAACAAATCGCTCCTAGCCAAAGGAAGGGAAACGCCTCTGCTAATGCCTGGCTATATTCTTTGCAAGGGCAGATGCTGGACATGGCGATGCTGTCAGCATGGGGGAGCCATGAGAGGCGACTAGGGCCCCAGACGTGGACTGGTGCCCTTACATAAGAGGTGGCCGCTGCCTCTCCCGTCACACCAGGGGACACACAAAAGGCTCCATCTGTGGGGAACAAGCCCTCCAGTGGCACTGAACCTTCTGGTGCCTTCTTCCCAGAACCCTCGGCTTCCCTAACTGAGCGCAGTACGTTGGTTGCTTATGATTTCCCCACTCTAATGTCCTTAGTTACGGTAGCTGACACAGAGTACAGCCTCCTCTTTAAAGGAGTCCCTGTCTTCTGATACTGCAACCTTAACACAGCTTCATGGCTTACCCCCGTACTCCAGTATTTTTCATGGATGCTGTCTTACTAACTGTTCTCTCATTGCTGAAACAAATACCTGACATCCAAAATGAAGGAAGGAAAGGGTTATTTAGCTCACAGTTACTGGAGGCTTCAATCCATACTCAGTTGGCTCCAAGGCAGGGTGGCTCAAGGCAGAGAACAACCTTTCATGGCAGCAGCAAAGACCAAGAGTGAGGAGAAGTAGCAGCAGCTCAAGCAGCTACCTTCTCTCCCCTCCTTACACTGAAATGCAAATTACCTGCCCCAGGGTAGGCACAGCATCCACACCCACAATGATCAATCACAAACTCCAACAGCCACCCCCAGACTGCATGAGGCTTTGGGGGGACACCTAGACACAAACCAGAACAAGATGTCATGTGTAGCGAAGCTATGCAGAAACCTGTGAGCCCTGTGCCTCCCCAGTACACGCAGTGGACACTCGGATCCCTTCACATTCTACTCACTTTATGAAGACTGTAAGCCCCTCATAGGCCCCAGCCTCTAGCGACCGAGAGGTCAGTAAGCAGACGAAACGCTTTGCCTTCCAAATGCTGATGCTGTCATTCTATTAGTTCACTCTGCAACTACAGAGAAGCACTGGCCTGGGAATGCAACTAAGCTGTCAGGGTAAGAGGACGCCCCTCTGGCAGCTGTGATCCCAGCTGACAGACTCAAGGAGGCTTTGAGCCCTGAGAAAGCAGAGCTCCGGCGGCTGGCCATTTGAGGCTGAGGCCGGGCAGGCCAGGCTGAGAGCTCCCACCTCTTCCTCCCAATGCAGCAACAACTGCTCTAATTGCACAGACTGCACAGCACCATCTTACCGTCAGGTTACAATTAATTACATGTCACTAATTTGTAAAGTAATGTTTTAACAGGCCATTAAGCTTTGGCTTCTAACTAATTAAAGCTGCTTAAAAAGTTTCTTTTGGGGGCCAGTTAACTCATTCATAAAGCCACAGTAATATAAATTCTACATAAAATATTTAGTGATGCACACAATAAATCCATGAGACAATCTGAAGATTGCTTTCTTTTACTCATAAAGTATTCTGCTGTTGTTTCATGAGAATTTCAAAGCCCCGCCTGATTCCTGATTTTTAAACTTACTGGTACTGCACTAAGGGGATCCACGAAGCCCCTAAATCTGGCACATGGTGATTTGTGCAGTAGATCTTTGCTGAAGATTTCCAATTGGCTGTTATTTGGGGATTCCCAGTAGGTGCGTCTGCAATCCACAAGGTTCCAAAGCTGGTTAGTCGGTAAGTATCGGGGCCCTGTGCAGGCGAGGCATGACCTTGTAAATTAGAAATCCGTACAGATGATTATTTCTATCGTTCTTTTGCAACCTTCACCTTCTCTACTTCTCTACTGCTGCCTCACCTGGACATTTGAATGCAGACAGATCTGCAGTGTACGATGGTAATCCTTCACACAATGTTAAGAGACAGCTTTGACGTGCGGAGGTGTGCGGATAGCCTCCTGCTATCACGGGCCCGTTACGTTTGCTCTGCTCACCGAAGTTCTCCAAGCAAGGGTCGGCTTAGTAGGCTGAGCCCTGCGCAACGTGAAGGGCATCAGGGCCGCGGCATTCGACGGGGATTCCCTCGCATGCACGTACGCGCACGGCTCATCTGAGCAGGCGGACGGCTGAGTCCGAACTCACGCGGTGAGAGACAGCGCATGCCAAGGTGAGGGAGGGGGCAGAGAGTCATGTCCGGCCCCTCAACACATGTGAGTACACATAAGCTATTTTCGTATTTGCGGACTAAACACCTCCCAGCAAAGAGTCCATTCATACGTGCCCTAATGATGCCATGCGAAGGACCCAGGGAGGGTTTATTACTATTTTAAAGAGAAAGAGTACAGGATAGCAATTAAGAGGACAGGATTCTACAGCCAGTCCAAGTGGGATCAAGTTGTATTTTACTACTTAGTATCTGTGGGGCTCCTGTAAGTTATTTTACCCAGAATACATACATATCGTACCATGTAAACCCTCGGTTTATGAGCATAGTTCACTCCTGAAACATGCTTATATTTCAAAGCACTCGAACATCAAATTTTCCTGTAAGAGATAATGGAACTGCAGATGAATCACTCCACAATCTGAAAACACTCTCATAAAAACTAGACTACACCAACATACACAAAATCATAAAGAACACACAAAATGACGAAAAAGAAATTAATGTACACTTACCACTGAAAACCTTTGTGGCCAGTGTGGAGGAGACGTGTTACACTGGACAGCTTTTACGGTCACTGCAGAGCCCCTCCTGGCTACTGGGGATCCCTCTTGGCTCCTGGCTTGGGGAACCTTTTTCTTTTTGTGAAACTTTAACAAGGAACCTATGCAATGATGCGTGGCTTTGCTTCCTTCTGAAGAATTCGTGGAAGCGTGGTACCGCCTTGTCTTCAAACAGATGTGCACTGCTGGCACAGCTGCCACTTTTTTTTTTAAAGAATTTTTATATTTTATTTATTTTTTTCTTGTTTCAGAACCTTTATTTGTTTATTCACTCATTTTTATGGCCAGCTCAGCCTGCCCCGAAGGCAGGGCTGGTGCAGCATGTGGTGCCGGGGACTGAACCTCGGTCCCTGAAGCTGCCCAAGCTTTCCCAAGTAGGCACTTTAGATCACTGAGCCATCCCGCCGGGCCCCCAGCTGCCACTTTATTTGAGGAGTGCTTTTCTTTTTTCGTCTTTTTGAGACAGGGTCTCGCTATGCAGTTCAGGCTGGCCTTGAGCTCACTTTTGTAGCCCAGCCCAGTCTCGAACTCACATTGATCCTCTTGCCTCAGCCTCCCAAGTGCTAGGATTACAGGCATGTGCCACCACGCCTAGCTGGAGTAGTGCTTTTCTGCAAAATTCTGCACTATTTTCCACGTTTTATATGTTTTCTTAATCTCATGTGAAGCGAGGGATTCCTCTCATTCTCTCTCTTCCTCCTCAGCAGTCAAGATCTGGATTACAGCCTCTTGCTGTTAGAAGATGATCCTTCACTATCCCATAGCACAGCAAGGGAGAGAGCCGCCCCTGCCCCAGCTGTGGTCATTTAATTTCAGCTTTCATATTCCACTTGCACTGAAAGATGTTGCTCATTTATAGAGTTAAAATTTATTTTAAAAGTTATGAGAAATAGATGCAAGTCTTGTAGAAGTTTGCAAAAGTTGTGAGATTTTATTACATCTATAGTATCTGGAATATCTAGAACAGTGTTGGGTAGGATAAATACTATATAAGAGTTTGCATTTTGTATAAGTACTATTAAGTAAGGAAATTAAGGGAAGAGATTAACTCACCATGTGCTTGAGAACAGCTGTCACTCTAGAACCCGATTCTACAATGATTTACTACCCTAGGTTGAAAATGAAAGCTTCTGAGGTGCAGATGAGTTCTCCTAAGACCACAGCTTTCGGTCAAAGGCAAAGCACAGGATTTGTGACAACGCAGCGCTCCAAAAGCAAACCCATCCAGTGTGGGGAGCGCGGCCTTCCTCACACTGGCTGCCTGACTCACAGCTGCCTGCAGGACCTGCGCTGAGACCTCTTCAGCCTGCATGTCCTAGGGTGGGCACTGACCTGCATGGCTCCTGGACAAACAGCTCCAGTGTGCAGGACCAGAAGTCCATTTCACTGCAGGCCTGGGAGGAAGTCGTGGCTTAGTGTAAACTATTACCAAGTCTGGCGTGAGCCCACGCTTTCACGTGTGTTCTTTCCATCTTGGTCAATCTCTAGTGCGCTGCCCTGCTGTTCCGCAAAGCTGTCTCACTCACTGCTCGCGGACAGCATCTAGTCCCTGGTGCACTGGGAGAGAGGAAGACGCACAGCTCCCCCAGGCCGGAGGCGCCACGCCTGCCTGAGAATCGGCCAGAAGGCAGCAATCAGGGTCCTGGTGTGGGCCAAGGAGCCCAGACACACAGCTCTTTCAATCCTTACAAAAGATCCCTGGAAATTTAGTAGCCAGCTTTGGTAAAGGTGAGCTTTTGGACAGCACAGAATGGAACACCACACACTGGAGCCGCTTAATGAATTAGGTGCACATAAGCACCAATCCCGGCCATGCCTCCACCATCGGTCTTGGGTATTTCCTCCTCACTGGTACGCCACGCTCAATGCGCACCCATCTAAGGAGGAAAGGATTACTTTGGCTCACAGTTGGCACAGTTTGCCCATGGTCTGCTGGTTCCAATGCAGGGCAGCCTGGCAGAAGGGTGTGGCAAAGAAGCCCAGGGCCCAGGGCCCTGTGCGGAGACACAGAGGGAGAGCAAGGGTGCAAGGGAAAGAGGTCCTTGCAGGCTCCACCCCGGCGAGCCACCACCCATGACCAGGAGCAGCCTCCGGGCACCACGTAGCCATGAACTCCTCAGGGGCCACGCCTAGACCGCCTACATCTACCATGCACCTGGATGCAAACTGTGACACCTGTGTCATCACGGAGGAGGGCAGTCTCGGCTGTCAGATGCTGGCCACTAGAGGCACCCATGTCACCTGCTTGTGCCCAGATGATCTGACTGTCTATCTCTTAAGATCAATCACCAAACTAGCTCTTCTCTCTCTCTCTCTCTCTCTCTCTTTTTTTTTTTTTTTTTTTTTTTTTTTTTTTTTTTTTTTTTTTTTTTTTTTTTTTTTTTGTGGGACCAGGGTTTGAACTCACGACCTTGCACTTGCCCAGCAGGCACTTGTGCCTCGGAGCTATCTCCCCAGCCCCTCTTCTCTCTTAAGAAATAAGACAAGAAGATCCCAGCAGTATGAGTGCAGTCCACACAGCAAAGAATGCCTGCTGAGCTGGGGCCCACCTGCTCGAGGAGGCCCTGCGCGGGGCAATCTGCAAAGTGCAGTTGTAGGCTGAACGTCCCGCAGCAGCACCCCACCACACCGGCACTCTGCCCCAGTTCTCATTATCATGGGGGCTGAGCCGGCAAGCAGGGAGAAGTGTCAGAATCTTCTGCCTTAACAGATTAATAAAAATGCATATGGTCTATTTTTAACTTAATTAGCATCTGAGATCTCAGAACTTCCTCATCATAAATGCAGCTGCTACAGCTCACTGGCTCAAGCGTGCGGTGCTGAAAAGGGAGGCCGGGTTCTCGTGCCTCAGCGTCACTGGCCGAAGAACATCAGTCCAGCCTCAAGCACACAGCCTAACCGAAGACGCTTACAGGGAACAAAAGGCCACACTCGTTGTTTAACCACACTCTTCAGGGCAACCAGGAGGCAAGGAAGGCTTGGCTACCTTACACGCCACAGCCACAGCCAGATTCTGCCATGAAGAAAAGGGACATCACCGTTCATTTCACGTGCCAGAGCCCAGGGTCCAAGGCAACGACTGGAACTCCTGCCAGTGCCGCTTCCTGGATGAAGTGGACGTTAGCTGCTGCCCGCCACCTGTGGGGCTGCCTACGATAAGACCCCTGAATGCTACGGCCGAAACTGACACCAGAGCCAGACACGCTCGGGCGCCGACTGGTAGTCACTGACACTAGGCAAGGCCACGGACCTCAGCTCCCCCTCAGACCAGAGAACTTCCTCACTAGGGAGAATGCACTTCACCACCTGGAACAGCGACTCTCCAAACTGAGGGAAGGAAAGAAGTGGAACACTTGCCGATAGGCCGGCTGGAATGTCTCCAACCCACTGACGGCCCACAAACTGTGCAACTGTGGTTCTGACATGGTCACACAGGCAATACCCGGAAAGGGAGACACTGGGAACCAGGGATCGAACTCAGGACCTTCCACTTGCCAGGTGGCACTTGCACCCTCAGCTCTCTCCCAGCCCTGAACTAGTCTTACAGTTCCTAATATAAATGGTAACAAAGTGGGGAGAGACGTCCTCTTGAACTTCTAAGTGTGCTCAATGAGCCTGCCTCCCCGGTGCATGAAGGCTCCCCCGCAGCCCTCTTCACGGGTTCAATGACCAGCGACAGACGTCGGCCTTTGGGTTTTCTCTCTCTTCACAGCAAATCTAGGGCTAGACGATCAGAGAATACCTGGACACTTACTGCACCTGTGGTGGTGACAAGACGGGCAGCCAAGAGCCACACGCCAGCTCTGGAAAAGCGGCCGCCTCCCTCGGGCCCAGCGCAGCCAGGCCACATAGTCTACTCATGACCGTGTCTTGTGTAAAAGCAAACTGCTTGTGCTTGCTACATGCTCAGCAAAGGGTCACAGGATGCAGATGGGCTCGCTTGGGGACACAATAATCTGTGCCACATCAAGACTCAGAGGGAGGGGCTGGTGAGATGGCTCAGCAGTCTAAAGCGCCTGCTTAGGCAAGCTTAAGCAACTGCAGGGACCATGGTTCAATCCCTGGCACCACATGCTGGGCCAGCCTCACCCCCAGGGCAAGCTGAGCAGGCCATTAAAAAAAAAAAAGACTCGGAGGGAAATATTTTGCAGAAATAAAGGGATGGGGGATAGGAGAGCTGAGGTGGGGGTAGTATGTGGGAGATGTGACCCTCAAAGGGTCACCTTCGGAGGAAGAGGCTGGGGGCTCAGGTCACCATCTAACACAGGAAAGTCCTGCAGCTCTTCCACTGCCCAGCAAGACAGGCCTAGAAGCTGGGTGTGGTGGCGCACGCCTGTAATCCCAGCACTCGGGAGGCTGAGGCAGGAGGATCAGTGTGAGTTCAAGACCAGCCTGAGCTACAAAAGTGTGCTTATGGCCAGCCTGAACTGCATAGCGAGACCCTGTCTCAAAGAAAGACCCCCACCCCAAAAAAAAGGCAGGCCTAGGAACTAATAGCCTACTAAAAGACATGAGTTCTTAGATTTTTTTTTTTTAATTTTGAGAGGGAGATTAGCAAATAACATTTCAAGACCACGTCAAATCAGCAAGACCCATAGTGAGACTTCCTGCACAAGGACAGAGAAGGTCAAAGGGAAGGAGAAGAACGTGGAGCGTGGCCCGAGAGGCTTCTGAGCTTGCCTCTGTGCCTGCGTGGTCAGATGCAGCCAGGATAGTTCTTCATATTTGTACTGAGAGGAAACAGGTGCCGGCCACACGGAGTTCAGGCTGATCTAGGATGGCACCTTGCACCGTTGGCAGGACCCACACACCGGGGGCTCTCAGGGTGGACAGGGAGGGCCACCCAGGCAGCCTGTGCCACCCGACCCTGGGCACGACAGGCAGTGCCCAGTGCCCTGCCTCGCAATGAGCTGGGCAGCAGACTTGAAGGCAGGCTCAGGAGCCAGACGCGGCTCTCTCCGGGAATTTCTTTTCAAAAGCTAGCCATCCTGAGGACCATCCAGTTGAATGTTAAATCCGTAAAACTGTGAGATCGCTCTAAGAGCCAGTGGGTGATGACTGCTGCTCCTCGAAACAGCCTCTGATCTGCTAGCTCCGACGCTCACGCTTGGATTACACTCGCTCTGATTTATCAGAAAATTTGTCCTTTCCTAGAAGATGCCAAACTCCAGGTAATCACATGGGTAAAACCAAAGCAAATATGCTAATTAACTGGGATGCACGAGGCCTTGTCTAGGGAAAACAGCATGGGACACAGAGCAAGGCCTTGGCTAACTGTACTTTCTGGGCCTCAGGTGCCACCACGGCTGGCTTCTCTTTCCTAAACAAAGAAGCAAAGTTAGTGAGACAGGCCGGCCTCCCAAACCGGTGGCCTGAGGCACTCTCACACCAGCCCAGGGCCCACTGGGGAAACTGCAAACGTCAAATGTCGTGTGTGCACTCTCGATCCTTCTGCTAATGTCTCAGTTGCTGCTCAAGATGTTAAGGAACAGATCACTGACATGTAAGAGTCTGAAGTCCCCTGGACCCTGTCCTTGTGCTAATGGGAAGTCATTACTGTCCCCCCTGGAGGAAATCTTGGACCGTATTTGCAATTATCCTGTTGATGTTATTATTTGGTCTATGCATACTCGTTTCTTTAGCTTTGTCTCCCCTACCCAGGATAATGCCTGCTGTCTAGCAAGGGCCTTTAGATAGGATGAGCTGAGAGTATCTGTGACTGCGGGTCAACACCGAGGACCCGGTTCAGACTGAAGGAGCCAGAGTGGTCACACCCAGCGTGCCCTCACAGTTCGGGTTATTTCTTCAGAGGGGGGACTGTTGTAGGCAGCTGCATCAGATAGAAATGTTATGGGCAGGCAGACAGGGCCAGGCCCTCAACGGAGACAGCACAGAAGACAATGTGCCTCGTAACTGTAAGAGAGACGCGCTCCTACCGTGGGCCAGACCTACAGACCAGAGATCAAACAAGTGCTGCCCTCCCTCAAGGTCAGCATCTGGGATCGATCTTCACCTTGGGGAAGCCAGGAGAGTCGCCAATCCAGGCTCTACCGGATACGCCCCTGCTCTCTATTCGTGCCGGCTTGCTATGTGGCTCACTTTCTAATTCTGTACTGGATGTAACCGGTTTTACCTGAGCCATGGCGCTCGTCACCTCACTGGCGAACCTGTCTTGTCCCACCTCATGCCCATTCAGAGTTCCCATGTTTTCCACCTCGCCTCGTGGTTTTGCTCTACAAAAATCCCTGGAAAAGGCAGGGTCCTGGCCAGTGTGCTCGGGTCCTCCTGTCCTTCTTGCAGACAGGAGCTTTCTTTCCCCAGGAAACATATTCAGCTCTTAAAATAACAAATAAATCCAACCGTGAGATCAGCTGAAATCTCAGAGCAACTGTGTGCTTCGCAAAGCCAAGAATGTGTCTGGTCAGCACAGTGCTACGCGTGCTCAGTATCTGCCTGGTATGTGAAGCAAACGAGAAGCAGACTGCAATGCCAGGATCCGTGCACCCAGGATGAAAGAGAGCTGCCCCTGCCAGGGGGGCAGAGGGGTTGAGCGCCTCTAGCATGACTGGACACAGTGGTTAATCTGCATAACCATTTTCGGTACCTGCACAATACCTGTACTAAGAATAAATCCGGTGGAAGATGCTCTCGCTACAGCCTTACACACACGTTAGAAGACGGCAACCGCGAGACAAGCTCACTTTTCTCTGCTGTCCAACCACGGGGTCTGCATTACATATGCAGCATCTCTCAAATACAACGTGATTTCATATGCAAACTATGACACAGGTCTAAGCAGAGAAGTCAGTCACTGACAGGGGTCCCAGGGCTGATGGCCAAAAGGGATGGCACTTTGTCACCTGATCCAGAGTAACCTGAGTGTCTTAGTTACTCTTCTCTCGTTGCTGGGAGAAACACCCCACACTCAAAATGAAGGAGGGAAAGGTTTATTTATCTCACAGTTTCTGGAGGTTTCAGTCCATACTAGGCTGGATCCAAGGCGGAGAAGTACAGGGCACGGGCAAGAGCAAGAGGCAAAGGGGAGAGGCGGAGCAGGTCAAGCAGCTAACTTCTCTACCTTCCTGACACTGAAATGCGAATCGCCTGCCCCAGCGCAGGTGCAGACCCACACCCACAGCCACAATAACCAATCACAAATTCCAGAAGGTGCCCCAAGACTGCATGAGGCTCTGAGGGTACACCTAGACACAAACCATGCCACCGAGGCTTCATATTTAAGTGAAGAGAGGCTACAATGTGTTGATGGGTCACCAGCAACGGCCCGGGAAGACCGATTTATCTTTCCCATCAGGGTGATTATCTTCCTTGGAGGATCTTTTCAAGGTTCCCAAATAAGCACTAGGCAAGGTACTAGGCAAAGTACCTTGGTGTTCATCTGGTCCGGGCACCCCCCTTTCAGGCTCAGGTGGGCCTTGCCTGGGCCGGACCCAGCTGACCGACTCCACCGTGGAAGAGCAGCCAGAGAGGAGACACACGCTGCAGCATAGCAGGGACAGGGCGCCAAATCCAGAGACAGTGAAGGTGGGGGGTGGGCTATTTTCCAGTTTTCGGTAGCTCAGGGGACAAGTCAGAAAACGCTGCCAAGGATCACAGCACGGAAGAGACACGCCGCTCACAATACAAACGGATGGCGCATCATTCTCATTAAAACAGAACTGCATCAGTGTGAGGACCCGTGCAAGTTCAATCGCAAACACATCAAAGCAGAAGAATAAACAAATTTCCTTTTCGAAAAAGCAAGCAAAATTATACATTTGAGGGGCTGGGGAGATAGCTGCGCGGCACAAGTGCCTGCTTGGCAAGTGCAAGGTCGTGAGTTCAAACCCCAGTCCTACAAAAAAAAAAGAAAAAGAAAGAAAAAAAAAAAAACCACACACACACACACACACACACACACACACACATTCGTGTATAAGCATTTGTATACATTAATGTCATTAACTTTAGACAAAGTTTTGTAGAGCATCCATCAACCTTGACTATATCACAAGAATGTCTCAGCATACTTTCACCTGCATGTCACTGATACACAAAATGCCTATCAACACCTCAGTGGTCTCGAAAACCTGAGAAATCAACACACCATCAACTGACCAGTGAGACAAGATACACACCAGTAACATAATTGTCCCTCACTGGCTAAGTGTTACCTTCTGCAGTTTCAGTTATCAGAGGCCAAGCTCGGTCTGAAACATTAAATGGAAAATTCGAGAAGTGACTGCAAAGTTTGACACTGGACGCCATCCTGCACAGCATGATGGACTGTCAGGCTGCCACTCTGCCCCCCCCGGGATGTGAGTCACCCTCTGTCTGCTGTATCCTCGGGGTATACACGACTTGCCCATCAGGCACTTGTAGGTCTTTTGTAGTCGGCTGTCTCAGTGAGCACACGGGACTGTCACCGTACTGCCGGGCCTGTGTGCCAGGAGCTCTGGTTTTCCTCAGTGACAACTCTGAAGGGAGAACTTTTTGTGGTATGTCACTGCTCTATTTTACAACTGGTGACCGTTAATCTCTCACTGTGCCCGGCTATGTACTAAGCTTCCTCAGAGGTACATAAGCACAGGAAACACACATGCACTGTCAATACCGGGCACGTCAGACACTAACTGCGTGCCTCCAGATACATTCCGCATGGATAAAGGGAACTGCAGCAATCAGAGGATGGCCGATGTCAACCAAGGACACAGTCTTGGACAGTGCATGCCCACACTGCGGAAACTCCAAAAGGAAGCACACTTTGTGCTTAAGAGAAAAACATCCAAACCTCTAGCATTTCAAAGATCTGCAGGGTCATATACTGCTACATAGTAAGGCACATTGATGCTGAAATAGTCTTCTCTTTGATGAAACTCAAGTCAAATTAATACCAAAACCAACCGAAGAGATAGAGTTGGAATCAAGCTTACCCCCGGAGAATACAGAGTGTACCTGGGTATGTATGCCTGTGTGTGTGTGTGTATGTGTGTGTGTGTGTGTGTATATATGTGTATGTGTATGCATGTGTGTATGTGTGTGTGTGTATATATGTGTATGTGTATGCATGTGTGTATGTGTGTGTGGAGTGCGAGTAACCTGCCCCGCTCGGCCCAGTGGCTTCGCTGCTGCAGCCTTCACTCCGTGCTCCTGCACATCTGAGAGGCAGCTCTGCTATTCCTGCTTACTCTCAAGGCAAACCATGATCTATCTGCAATCACGTAGTAAGAAAAAGATTTTAAAGTTATGCAAGTTTCTATTTTCAGGAAGGGACTACAGAGTGTTCAGGGTCTCACTACTGGATCGTACGCATAGTGATCCTCCTGTTTATAGTCCCCCCAAGAGCTGGGATTACAGGTGCATGCCCAGTCTCAATTGCCATCTCAGCGTGCCCCAGGGTGGGCCAGCAAGGCAGGCCTGGGGATCGAACCCTGGCCTCTGTGCCTGCTTGCAGGTGCTTTAATCCGCTGAGCTTTTTGGCTGGCCCTAGGCAAATCTATTTTAAAAATGGTAACAAGATGCTAGTATCTGCTCCTAGCAAGAACAGGTAGCAGGTTCCGCTTGATTTATATCATAAGGAATGAGTACAATTAAGAAAGGTCGTCACGTCTTGATCACAAAAGAAACACGAAACTGGCCAAGCCCGGTGGCTCCCACGAAATGCTCACCGACGCCTAGAAGTTCCCGCGCAAGGATGTTCTTGCCCAGAACGAGTTAGCAGGGGCAGAGTGCTTCCTTCTGAGACTGGTCGGGAGCGATGTGGCGGAGGGCACTGACTGATGAAACCCCTCAGGTGGCAGGCTGAGGTGCACCACTCGGAGGCCAGCAGGGCAGCTCAGCACAGCCTGTCCCGCTGCGTCCCGTGCGAGGGCCCCAGAACACGAGTCACACAGCAGAGGTGACAGGACTGTGGCACCATTCCCCAAGGCCGGACACTGCTGTAGTGGGGGCTCACAGCAGGACCTCCTCTGAAGAGGCCCGGACAGGCTCAGAGAAGCGGGGGGAGCAGGGCTCCCCATAAAGGTCCACCTAACGATGAAGCGGGAGTGCACACGGAAAGCTAGGCAGCAAGGGCGGGGACAGCAGGGGACGCCAGGGCAGAACGGGCAGAGGAGCCGGACCCCGGCCGTCGGCACTGTGCACTTGGCACGGGATGAAGAGCAAGATAAAATGAAGTAAAACCTGCGTAGCTTCATTCTAATGCACGCAGTGGCTCCCACGGAAATGTCTTCAGAGCGCAAACTCGGCCACAGCGAATCCGAGGCAAGCGGGAAGACGGCAGGCTCTGAGCATCCTCACATGCAGGTGCCGCCCGGCCCACCTCTTGCTGCTCCTGGCCGTACTGCGCACCCACACGGGGCCCACGGGCAGGGCAGGAGGGGCCACCACCGCCAGCAAGGCCCAGGCGCCCCAGCCGAGACGGGGACTTGAGGTGTGCTTTTATTTTCTAAAAAGATACATTCGGGGGAGGCTGGGGTTGTACCCTGGGCCTGCTGCACGTTCACAAGCACACGCTGTACCGCCGAGCGACAGCTCCAGCCTTTACAGGCATTTTAAAGTGATGTGATAAGAAGTTTCTGGAATAGACTCAAGATTCCAACGTGTACTCAATAGCTAGGCAGAACAAATAATGCCGAGGATTTCAAATAAACTTCATTTAACGTGTGCACCAGGAATTTAAGTGTTGCTAGACTTCCATTTACGTCGCTTCTAATAGTTTTGGACAATCATAACAGACGTTCACACTTACTATATTTCAAACTTAACAATAGCAAAAAATGTCTAGTCAGAGATATAGAATAACTACACCGAAGTGTCATACATACCACAGACAGATTATTGGCTCATGCAATCACATGACTCCGTGCTCTTCTTTATGCTTTAGTTGATTATAAAATTTCATAGGCACCCAAGAATGCATTTTTAACGTGGGTGGTAGTAACACAAAGATGTGAGTATATGAGTACATAACTGGTCATAACCAAAATTTCATGACGAAATTGTGGCTAGAATATAGACAATGATTTTAAGAGCTAATGATGAGGCTACCACACTTGTACCCACTGTTGCCGTCAGTCAGCATTCATGGTTGTCACAGGGTCTTGCTGTAAACACAGCACCGCTGGTGCCGCCGCTATCTCACCATCATCACTAGGGTTCCCACCCGTGCAGTGTGCACCGCGCAGCTGGCCCAGTGTGCTCCGCACAAACCAGCTCACAGGCACTTGAGGCCACTCCTCTGCAGTCTACGTAAGACCACGCTGACAAAAACCACGGACACGTAGAGATGGAGGGCCCTTCCTACAGGACACTGGGGATCCAGGTGCTTCGGATCTGGGGAGATTCTGCAATAGTTTTGTCACATAACGAGATATCCCGGGATGGGACCCAAGTCTAAATGCGACATTCATGCGGGGTTCATGTCTACCTTACACACACAGCGCAAAGGAAATTATGTATATTTTTGGTTTGCCTGCATTCTGACTTTTTCCACTTGGTAGCATAGTGGCATTGCGGAAGTTGTGTAGGATTCTGCAGCCTTTAGGGCTTGGGAACTACGAATGCTCACGCTGTGTTAGACACTGCTCATGTGCCAGCCTATGCAGCGACTAACGCTCTAACCCCTCACCAGGAGCGTCAACACATGGGTGTTACTGTCCTCCCAATCTGAAGGCCAGGACACCCAACGGCTCCCTCGAGGCCACACGTGCTGACGGGGCAAACTCGGTGCTGACCCAGGTTCCCCTCAGCACCACAGCCCATATTCCTGGTTCCCATGACGGAGAACTGGCTCCTTAGACGCTGCAACTTCAGAGAGGGAGGGGTGGGGACTGGCCGCACGGAGCCGGGCTCCCAACCTACAGGCAGACTGGACAATCGGGGTGGGACACACGCCCCCAAGCTCTTCACCAGAAGAAAACGGAAGTCCTCCTTCAAAACCAGCACAGCGCCGGGTGTGGTGGCTCACGCCTGTAATCCCAGCACTCGGGAGGCTGAGGCAGGAGGATTGGTGCGAGTTCGAGACCAGCCTGGGCTACAAAAGTGAGCTCAAGGCCAGCCTCAACTGCATAGCGAGACCCTGTCTCAAAAAAGACAAAAAACAAAAAACAAAAAACAAAAAACAAAAAACAAAACACCAACAACAAAAAAAAACAAAACCAGCACAGCACAATGGTCCTCAGAGCACAAAAACAGGCACCCCAAAAGAGTTTTGTCTGGACGGATGCTCCGTGTCGCTGTCATCCATTGCTTCGTCACTAAGGCCCTTATATGCACTGGCGGCAGTAGGGACTTGGCTAGGGAGCTTGTGAGGCAGATGCTCCCGCAGGAGGGGACGTCCCAGGGGATCCAGGCACACACATGGGCCAACGGGTGGAATGCGGAGGGCATTCCGTTGGATACAGTGTGAAGTCCCCACCCGCCAAGTGACGGAAGGGTTCACTCTGAAGGGATTACCGAGGGCAAAAGGAAAAGGCAGCCAGGGGACGTGGGAAGTACAGCGACACTGCTTGTCTCAGGAGGGAGGTGTGAAGCTACTGTAAGACGCAAAGCAGAAGGAGACAACCGTGCCAGTAAGGCAATGCCTAAGTCCTGCTGTCCACCTAAGGATGCACCAGGGCTCTGAGAAGATCGGGGGCTGTGTCTGCAGAACTATCCGGGAGGAAGGCCCTGGAGCTCGGATGTGCCCTCCCCTGCTTGCCGGGATGGGACAACTCCTGCATCCCATGCTCCTACTGAACTAGGAAGACTTGATGCCAAGGCACAGCAATGGCGGGGAAGCGCCCTTCTGCTGAAAGTGACGGCAGTGCTCCCTTTCACCTGCAGGGGCATTTTCCCAGATGGCCAGCAGATGAAACTGAGGAGTGTAACGAACCTCTTATGTGCCCTGCTTTTCCCATACGTACGTAATAATGGTAACATTCAACCTTCAAATCAGACACTGGGTGAGAGCAGTAACAATGCCTTATAACAATATCCTGTGAGAAATTACGTGAACGCGGCCGGACTCTCACTGCACGGTACTGCCCTTCCAACAACGCCGCGTGACATCATACAAAGCCTGCGGGAGGAGGCGGCCTGAGGTGAATGGCGGGTGCCCTAGGGCTCGGTGCTAGCCAGTGCTCCTTCTCTCCACCGACCCCTGGGAAGCCGTCGTGAGGAGGCGACAGAATCTTGTGCTGCTCCTCTCCCCCCACCCACGCGCTGCATCACCCCTCTGTCCCGCAGAGACACCGGAAGCTGACCACAGCCTGACCGTCTCAGCACCCAGGTCAGCGGTCTCACATCCCAGCGTGTGCGTCCAAATGAGCACGCGTAGCACACCATTTACAGGTGAATAGTTGACTTCTAGAATTTTACATTAAATATTTTGAAATATAGTTGGCCGAGGGTAACCAAAACCTCAGAATTTAGGGGAAGGTGGTGGTTGAGGGGTTGCTGTGCCATCAAAACAAGCCAACATGATTATCATCGTTCAAACTACCAAGGATGAAGGTTACCCAAATTTTACTCTAAGTCTTTACCCAAATACTCTGATGCATAGACACTTATAACAGACTAAAGGCCTTTATTATTAGTAGCATATGCATGGAAAAAATAATTAAGTTATGTATACTTTGATGGAACAAGCATTTTCTCTTGGGAGTAGCTTTTGAGCATACTGTTGTATGTTACATTTCACTTTCCTATGATTGAGGTCCTGTGGTAATAACTGGAAAAAACACAGCAGCTCTTTCGTCGACCAGGAATAGTCAGATATTCAGCAGTGAGAGAACGGGACGTTGGTTCTGCTTTACTTACCCCATGAGCAATTTGGAGTTTAACAGCATGAGCTGGATAGATTTTTAAAAAACAGCTGAGAATTGTGAGAAAGAGTCACCACAAGAAAAGACCCCAGCAAGTGCAGGGGGTTGTAAGCGTGTGCACGCTTCAGGCCAGCAGGGACAGCGCGTGTGGCAGGCAGGCTCGTGACCACAGTCCTGGCCAGGCCACCAGCAGTCACCCATGTGTTTCTAGAGTGGCACAGCGTGGGAGCCAGCATTTTCGCTCAGGTCTCCATCCATCCCGCTCACACCTGCCAGGGCCTGAGGGAGGGGACAATAGCTCTAGAACTGAGGACACCATGAGAGGTTGGCACAGTGTGGGAGGCAGGAACTGCACAAGAGAATGTGTGTTCCAAGCAGCGCCTGGCCTGCCTCACTCCACCAGCGTGAGCTGAGTGGACGGCCAGGGAGCAGCAGGACGGAGGAGGAGCCAGAGGGCGGGCGGGAGGAGGGCGGGAGGAGGGGAAGGGGAGGAAAGGGAGAACAGAAAAGGTAGAGGGAACACAAGGATGCGGGGCCAGCGGGATGGCTCAGCGGCCTAAAGTGCCTGCTTAGGCATGCTTAGGCAACTGCGGGGACTGCAGTTCGCCGTATCTCACTGACCAGTAAAGGAATATCCAGTATACTACTGAGCTAATAGTCCAGTAAGAATGGTTGATGTTGGGCTGGTGAGATAGCTCAGCAGACTGACCGCCTGCTTAAGCAAACACAGAGACCAGGATTTGATCCCTGGCACCATATGCCACGCCGGGCCTGCCCCTTGGGTATGCTGAGCCAGCCACAGAGACTGAGCTGTAATCCCAGCTTTAGGGAGGCTGAAAACAGGAAGCTCACTACGATTCTGAGCCGCCTAGTGAGATTCTGTACCAAATATGGATACATAAAACATTTTTTTTAAAAAGAAAGGACTGCGGTTCCATCCCAGGCACCACATGCTATGCGAGTACCACCCCCAGGGCGGGCTGAGCTGGCCATGAAAAAACGACAAAAACACAAGAACCTGGCACCTAAATTCAGGCCAATACGTAAAGGCTATATTTACTTAGGCCACATGTACACATGGTGTAGTCTGCTAAATGTAACTACCTAGTACTTCCCTTTCAGGTTTTACAGACTTCTTCGGGCTTCCCATTCAAGATTAAGAAAAAGCCAGGAACGATTCCCCGAATATATGACTTGGGCCTTTAAAAAGCCATTAAAAAGAAACTGGTTTTCCTTGCGTAACTTAGTACATTTCTTAATACACCTGAAGAAGATGGGCTGAAAGCCCTTTTCTAATTTAATTACCCTTAGGTTTGTTCCCAAGAAAACAAAGACCAACTGTAAGGTAAGCTTTATTTATTCAACAAAAAGCAAACAAGTATGGCCTGTGAGCTGAATAGTCTGGGGACCCCTGGCTTGGCCTCCTTCAAAGCTGAAAACCACCACATGCCCACAACTCCCTCCAGGCCCCTCCAAGACTTCTCAATTCTTCCAGCCAACAGAATCGGACACGAAGTGGTAATGCCTCCTCAAAAACCAAAGCAAAATAGGAGACCACAGAAACTTGTACTTCAGGAACCTGGTTTACGTTGCAGAGGAAGAAAACAGCACGTTCTGCGTGTGCAGGCCGTGCTGCGCTCAGAAGAGGTCCTGGCCTGGGCTCACACACAGGAGTGGCGCCACCATCCCAGGGCTGCTCTTCCCCGATGAGAACAGACCTTGCGCCTCACTGTTGGGAAGGAAGGTGAGCGCTCTCCCTGGCCCAGGACCTATGGACTCAACAATGCCACGGGTTGGGGTGCCGTAAGGGCCAACGGAGACAGAGAGAGTCTATCCACGCCAGCAGAGTTCGTACTGCATTTAGACTTAGGTGAATCATGAAAAGAACTGTCACCCCTGGACCTCTGGAGCTCGAGAAAGTACCGCAGTTGAGGTTTCAACAGTCCTCACTAGCATCTGCTTTTGTGAGTCACTGTCAGTGCAAGGGACTCCATCTTGGTTTACTTGAAAGTGGGAGGGGCTACACAGGCAGGCAGGACTGTTCCAGCTGCAAGGAGATATTCCTTATGGAGACTTCTGGCATACTTTGCATGGACAGAAGAGAAACCAGTCGTAAAATGTTCTCAGGAAATGCTTGAGACCGCGCGAGAGGGCTGGGGATTAGTTTACTTAGATTCACGCAGATTGTCAACCATCACGGTGTCTTCTGGAGCCATGTGCAATGAACTAAGTAAGTGCTGGGATTTTATTCGTTGGGCTGAAGATCTCTGACCCAGATTTTGGATAGCTTAGAAATAAAGAGATAAATAAACACCCTGAAGCTGTCTCCTTAAATAACAGCTGAGACAGATGCTTCCTGCACTCACCTGTGAAGCTTTCAGAACAATACTTAGCAATGTTCCACACAAATAATTAGAACTCCGTATTACAGAGCAACAGACTCTGAGTCCTGTGGCTCCTTTCAGTTGCTTTCCTGCATGCATTTTAGGGCTCTGCTGAAATACAGCACATACCAAAACTTTGAACTAATGAAATCATATATTTATATCAACAGAGAAATTTTAATGTAAGTTTGAGCCCTATCTAAAATGATTGTGACATGTAGTAACAAGTCAAATAGTTTTATACCATAATATTCTGCAATCAAATTTTTGTTTGGATTAAAAACTGCATCAAAAATTCTTTACCATGAGGGACCAGGGTTCGATCCCTGGGCCTGCCAAGCCGGACCTGCCCCCAGGGCGCGCTGAGATGGCCACAGGGACTGGGTGTAGTGGCACGGTAGCTGTAATCCCAGCTCTTGGGAGGCTGTAAGCAGGAGGATTACTCTGAGTCCTATCTATATAGTTAGATGTTGTACTAAATACATTTAAAAAAATTCTCTACCACTATCTTTGTCTTTACATTCAGAGACAGAAAAATCATAGTCATGATTGAGCTGGGGCATAACAACACGAATGACAGTTAAAATTGGGTTTACTCTGAAAATCCCCATGTGAAGTCAGCTTAGCCTAATAAAAGTCAACTCATAGCGTGTGTCCTTAAGACTTTAAAGACTGTCTGGGTGTCTGCTGTGGTCGACTTCGCTTCGCAGGAGAGACGGAAGTCTGGGGGCTCCGAGAGCGTCCCAAGTCCCAGGACGAAGCCTACCCCAGCCTTCAGATCTTCTAGGTGCCAATTCAGTGCTCCTTTAGGTCATAACTGATCTTTACTTTCCACAAATGACCTCCTCAGGGCTTCTAAGTGCATCCTGCGGATGCAAGACAGAAATATTTCTCCAGGCAGTGAAAATACCACAAGACAGGAGAACACAACTTCATCAATACAGACACTGCTTGAAATAACCAAGAAAATACACACTCCACCTTTTGCTCCACGGAAGAAGTTAAATTAAGTGTTCAAGGTGCATGCAAACTCTGAAGCAAAATGCATTTAACCTAGGTACAGATGCTTTAGAAATTCAATTTCCCGCTTATTCCTCATCAAATCTTGATAAAAGGCCTGCTACAATATACAAGTAGATTTTATAGGCAGCTATCAAGCAAAATAAAAGTACTCTAAGCAAAGCTCACATAAGCAATTTTTAAAGTAAGAATTTCAAAATGATTTAGCATTAGATCCACCATATCATGTAGAAAGTACACAGTGATCCTAAAGCTTAAGAACTGCTGAAGAGCACTCGATTCACTCAATTCAGCAGTTACTACCCTTGACGGTGTCCGCTGACTGCCTGACTGCTGATACGGGCTGGGGCTGGATGCCGGTGACCATGCACCGTGAGACGGAGCCTGGCCTACTGCAGATCAACGCACGAGATGACCCGGGAGAACCTCACGGTGGTGCGGGAGCTGAGGTCTGCGTGGGAGGACTACGCGTGTAGCATGCTCAGAGCAGTACAGCAGTCAGGAAAGCTGCCGGTGGTAGCCAGGAACGCTGAACTCGCGGACTCAGGTGAAGCAGGGCATGCGCCGCTGAAGGGGACAGAAGATGACTGACACAACCTGGCCGAACAGAGGCGCCCCCCACATTCGCCCCAGAGAGCAAAAATGCCGACCAGGAAGCAAACCATTAAGGCTATTAAGGACGCTGCCTTGAAACCAGGAAAGCCACTAAACACAGCCACCCTCTGTATTTGCGGATTCCCAACCTGCAGATTTAAGCGGTTGGGGATGCGTGGGAGTCACACTGCATGGGTACCGAGTCGTACAGGCGTTCTGTCCTTGCCATCGTCATCCTTGGCCACAGCCACACGGCAGCTGTCACAGAGCACTCATACTGTATTAGCCATCAAAAGTCACAACAGACGCCCACAGGTGATTTAATGTATGTAAGGAAGTCGCATACAGGTGTTTGCAAACGCTATGCTACTTCATATAAGTGACCTGAGGATACTCAGATTTTTGTATGCGATGGGGTTCCTGAATCAATACAGGATGCCACCAAGGGACAACGGTAGCTTCCTCTTCTATTTCTTCATCTAAACCCACTGATGGCATTAAAATTCAGTGTAAAAATAACCATATTGCGTGGGTGGGGGAAGCAAGATTTCAACATCTGTTTTCAACACAAAAACAAACACTACCATGGAAGTATCAGAAGTGATCCTCAACATCACCAGCCTCACAAATGCAAAACAACTCCTTCCTGAGATGTACGAACCTATCGCCTAGAATGACCAGACTAAATGCCTGAAAATACTAAGTGTTTACAATGCAATATTGGCAAATGACTCAAACTGTTATAGGCACTTGGGAAAATAATCTGGTCATTTGTTATAAAGTAATGTAAAACACATGCCTACCATACGATCCAGCACGTCTATTTCTGGCTATAGACCCCACAAATGCTAGCCCACCTATACCACACAGACTCCTGCAAGCAGCTTTATTCACAGAGCCCCAAGCCTGAAAGAACCCAAATGTTGTTCTGCCAGTGAGCGACAAGCGCGCCGTGGTATATCACACGTGGCAAACGCTAGGCAGTATATAAATGCTAAGATGGATCCAACGACATACCACGCAAAGGAATCTTGAGGAAAGGAGCCACGTGCTATTATGGAAAGGAGCCACGTGCTAAAGACTAAGTATGTGATCCTGCTTACATGCCATTTGGAGGGCATAAGCACAGCAACAGAAAGCCATCCAGGACTGCCTGCCCGGTGGGAGGACAAACTCCCTGCACAGGCAGGACAGCACGCCTAGGCGACGGACACGCTCTGCACCTGCAGCGCAGTCGTGGCCAGGCCTGTGCCTGCTTGTGAGGCCTCACTGAGCCGTACGTAGCAGACCAGTAAGCTGTGCATCCGAGATATTTCACAGAAGTGGTTTACAAACAAAACAAGCTTAGCTCCAGGACTGCTTAACTTGATCTCACTAAGACCCGAAGTCCTTCAGCAGGCAGCACTCAACATCTTCAAATAATAGCCGGGCGTGGTGGCGCACGCCTGTAATCCCAGCAATCGGGAGGCTGAGGCAGGAGGATCAGTGTGAGTTCGAGACCAGCCTGGGCTACAAAAGTGAGCTCAAGGCCAGCCTCAATTGGATAGTGAGACCCTGTCTCAAAAAGGCAAAAAAAAAAAACCAAACCAAAACAAAACAAAACCAAATCTTCAAATATTTAGTAAGGGTCACAGTAAACAATGATGGCTGAGAGGGGCCAGCGAGATAGCTCAGTGGTCTAAAGCACATGCTTAAGCAAACCAGCCACTACCTGCTGCCCTGGCCCTGCCCCCAGGGTGCGCTGAGCTGGCCACACACACACACACACACAGATGGCTGAGCATTAGCAGACCACCAACAAACTGACAGCCATAACACTGCCTACAGGAAAGCGAAACCATTCTGGTGTTCCATAATTTCTAATTAGTTGTGACCTTTCACAGATTTATGCAGCCTAATAACAATTAGCTCACAGCCAGCCTCTTCAAGGTAAGAAGATAAACTTCCTAAAACTACTGCTAAGCCTGAAGGGCAACACGGGGAACACAAAAGACCTTCCCAAGGTGTGTAGGAAAACGGAGGTGTGGAGACCTGAACAGATCTGAGCGCAGTTATGAACGAACTACAAGCGATTCCTTGAAGCACTCTCCCATACAAGTAACTCTTGGGTAGCACCTCTCGCTGCCATAAGGCTTCGTTCTTGAGCCTACTGGACACACCGATCTGCAGGATAAAGGCATAAGACCTGCTTATAAAAGTTACAGGTAATTCAAGGTTAAACATGATTAAAATGTTATGCAACAGAATTGTAATTCCAGGGCTGGGGAGATAGCTCCGTAGGATAAGCGTTTGCCTGGCACGGACAAGAACCTGAATTCCATCTCCAGTTCCAGAAAAAAGAAAGAAAGAAAGAAAGAAAGAGAAGAATTATAATTCCCAATGTTTTCATTTGAAATGACTTTGTAGCATTTATGTCAAATGCAGTCAAGAAATAATCAGGCTATATTTACCCAGAAAATAGCTCCTGAAAGAACTACGTGTTGGTCATTACAGTACATGAAAGAAAGAAAGAAAAAACACTGATAAAGCTTCCGCCTGTGCAAAGTTCACATAAAACAATGTAAGATGTGTTCCGCTGTGGGAGTCACAAATTAATGTAATTGAGAAAGACCTACAACTGTGAGTTTACTATTAATTTTTTTTTTTTTTTTGGCTTTTTGAGACAGGGTCTCGCTACGCAGTTGAGGCTGGCCTTGAGCTCACTTTTGTAGCCCAGGCTGGTCTCGAACTCGCACTGATCCTCCTGCCTCAGCCTCCCAAGTGCTGGGATTACAGGCGTGTGCCACCATGCCTGGCTAGTTTACTATTAATTATGGTGTAAATACTAGTGAAATGGCAGGCCAAACTACTAGAAGCACCGAGCTCACCTCAGAGCCCTGCTCTGCTCGGAACTGGTCAACTTCTGTGGGAATAACGATCAATCCTCACACTCCAGATGAGCTTAGGCCCACACCGAAAGCCCGGGCGGAGGTGCCTGCATCTTCCCAGGGGGTGCTCGTCTTCCACTCCTCAACCTTGCACGCCCGGGTCTGGAATGACACTGTTGTAGTGACATGCGCCACGCCTGACCAGATGCTGATGACCAGAGCTTGTGAACCCGAGGTGTGACCAGATGAGAAGGGGCCTGTCAAGATTTAGACCCACGAGGGAGGTGCCTGGGAGTGAAAGGTGGACTGAGGCGTGAGGGCAGAGGCATCCTGGCAGCAGACACTACCGACGTGGGGTACGACTCAGGAGAAACGCACTCCAGCTGGCCTACAATAGGTTTCTGAAAAATAGCCTAGCAACGTTGGGCTTCTGGTCCACCTCTTCAATGTAGCAGGATAAACATCCCAAAGCTTCGGCTAACCCATGAAGGGGACAGAAGAAAGGACAATCCCTGAACCCTTCCAGGCTCCCCATCACCCACAGGATTAAGATGAAATACCTCTGGATGGCAAACAGGCACCCTATGGATTTAGAACACGGCCACTGCCTCTCACATGCTGTGCCCTAGTTATTTTTGAGTAAGTGGAGAGGTTTTCCTTGCTTTTCCACGGCCGCTGCCGTCTGCTATCTGAAATCCCTTCCTGCGTCCTGGTGGGTGTCTGTAGACTAAAGGCCGTTCATCCTCAGCACAGACAATCTGGCCTGTGAGGCGCATTCTTCCCGCAAGCTCTCCAAGCGTTACCCTTCCTCCTCCTGGAGCCCTGGCGCCTTACTTGTCCTGTGAAAACACTCACTTCAGATTATAAGGTTAGTGACAACGGTAGCTCCCCACTCACCTATTAATCTGGCCTGGTTATCTCAGTCTCCAGGGCTTGGCACAGGACGTGACACTCCAGGTAGACTGGGGAATGAATCAAGCATCCCAGGACAGTCTATTGCAAGACAGAACAGTGAGCCGTGCTTTTGCGATCTGCCTGATCTTAACTGAGCAGAGGTGTGCCAACCGGGTGACGTGACAGGTTTAGAGGAAACTTGGACAAAAGCTGTCATCTTGAAGCTACCAAACACAGAGGGCAGACAACTCTCTGGAACCGGAGTGCCTCCTGTTGGGATGCGGTACAGGAGCCAAAGTGGTCACCCACAAGACGTTCTTGGGCATTCTGAAGCCAGCGGGGTTCAAGTGCTCTGTGGCACTGTTATCCTGAGTCATCTACAGAAGTCTAGTCTTCTGGGGTGTGACACACAGTCAAGGAAAGCTCTAACCTCAAAGGTCACTGTGAGGACTACATGCCCACAGGAAGTAGAGGAGGATTCACACACAGCACTGTCCGTCAAGTGCTGGTGGATGCTAAGAGGCCCTCATCAGAGCAGAGCAGAGCACAGCAAAACGAGCCAGGTCCTGCCGTGACAATCGTACCACTAAGGAAGATTAGACAGATCCCGCTAGGTGGTTGGGTCTTTCATCATGAATAGAAATAATTCCTTGTTTGGAGAAAGGTGTTCTAATAAAATAGGTCAAAGTGTGCGGCATGAAAGATTTACTGGACTTCTGAATTAATCTCGAAAACTTCTGGAAGACCATCTTTGAAAGACCGCTGCAAGGCTGGGTGAGAAGCTCAGACATGGAATGCTTCCCTGGGACTAAGCCCCAACAACCCCAAAGCCTGCTCCTTCTGTGTCCCTGGACACACAGCTGCCACTGGGTGTGGGCAGCAATGAGCCTGGGCCTAGCAGCACCTCCTGTGGGCTCTTCCCAAGCACAGCCACCTCCCACATCGACAGACAGGTGCAGAGTGAGGCCAACATCACCACTGTTGTTCTCCGCTATCCTTTGAATATTAAGCATAACTTTAGTAAAACTGAACACATACTCCATGAGCCATTTCTGTTTGTTAAGGCTTAACTATAGGTCTAATTGTGTTTCATATTACCACAGTTTTAAACTGTGATAAAACCCATAGCATGAAATGCACCACCTTGCCCACCTTAAACATGTTGTTCTGTAGCAGTGCGCTCTCCCTGGCACTGCCCACTACCACCACCATCTGTCACCAGAACTGCTCCCCTCTATGGTGCTAACCCCACTAAACACCTCCACATTGTCCCCTCTGCAGCCCTAGCCAGCACTCCTCATTGCCGTCCCCACGTACTGCTCCGGGTACTGGATCAGATGGACCCGGGCATACTCACTTCACACAGCGTCCGCAGGGTGTGCACCCCTTTAGGGTGCAACTTGAGTCCTCAGGTCCCGCTTCCCTCTCAAGTGAGGGACCGTCAGTCTTAGGAACGGAAGCACAGAGCCAGGGCCTGTACCTGGAAAGCCCCTGGGAAGGGCAAGACTATGTACAGTCACCATGTTCAGTCCTTACTGCACCACCATGACCCGGAAGAACCAGAATCCTGTTCCCTGGCCAGCCCAGATTCCCCACACAGGGCCCAGCATGAGGAACTGGGCTCTGCAGTGCATCCCTAGAATAACTTAGGGGAAGGTGTCAGCTAGGGCCGGCCTTCCAGTGCTTAATATTCATTACCTGCTTGCTCTAGGGACGCTAAGACAACCAGATCAATAGAAAGGACTGGCCAGGAAAAATTCAGACTAGGAGTAAATTTCACCCTAATGCCTAAATTACATTAAAGGCAACTGCTATTGTGCAATAGTTTAATAGTTTTGCATCCAAAGTACAGTTGTGTCTGTGTACACTGAGCATCAGTGAGCTGCTTACAGTACCACAGTGGCACTGAGAGTCCTGGATTTGGGAGCGTTCACTATTTGCTGATTAGGGTTTAAGTATATACCAGATTGCACAATAAACAAATACAACGTGTTCCATGAAGTGTAGCATTTATTCATTCATTCATTCATTCATTTATTTATTTATTTTTTGTGGGACCAGGGTTCGAACTCACGACCTTGTACTTGCCCAGCAGGCACTTGTGCCTCAGAGCTATCTCCCCAGCCCCTGTAACATTTATTAAATGATACTTTTAGGATTCCTTGACAGGTTTTTGAGGGTTTTTAAAATTTTATGTTAGGACAGGGTCTACAGGGTCTCACCACGTAGATTGGACTTGCAGTGATTCACCTACGTTCAGCCTCCCACGAGCTGGGATTACATGAGTGTGCCACCACGCCCAGTCTCAACTGCTGTCTCAGGGTGCCCTGGGGGAGGGCTGGCATGGCGGGCTGGGGCTTGAACCTGTGACAGTTTTGTGTTAGCCTTATTTCTCCAACTAGATCACATGTTTCATAGATACAGCTCTGAATTCTTTGATGTCTGCCACAACCCACTCCTAGTTCAAGGCCCAGACCATAGCATTGCTCAGTCCTCCTTGGAGCTGCTCTGATTATGAAATAACAGCTCACCCAGCACCACCCACGGGGCACCTGAGCACATGGCCCAGCGCACAGCGGCCTCCGGCGGGAGTGCTACCGTGACTGGTTCTGCGGTGGATCACTACTTCACAGCTTCTGACCTGCACACATAGACTTAGGTTTTGTACCTAAAAGAAGGGTTTGGGGCAAAGTCCAAAGTGCAACGTTTGGCTCTGTTCTTCATTCCCTTTCAACTACTCAGCTTTGTCGGGAGTATTAGTGCCCGGTGATGACTCATTAAATTAGCACAGATGTCACAGATTTTTAGACTTGGACAGTGGAAAATGAGAAAAATGTCCCTTTCCGTGTTCTCTGGGCCCCCACAATCTGCTTTCCATTTGTCAAACACTACCAGAATTTAGGAGGCACGAGAGCCCCCTGGCAGCTCCCACTCCTCGGGCATCTGTTTAATTGCTCAGACTTTCACATCCACGCCTCTGAAAGCTTTTGGTTCCATGGTTAAAAGAAATTTCCCTAAAATAAAAGCACATTTTTCTGCAGGCAGATCTAAGACATAGTAATAAATGCAAAGAAGCTCTGGTGGCTGTAACGTCAAGAAGAATCAAGTCCTTTCTCTGTCAGCTGAAAGCCATAGCAGCTTCCAAACCAGGAACTTAGCCTAACATTGATGAGGGAGAGGAACTGGCTCAGGGAGCAGACTGCAGGACCGAGGCAGCGTGAGACCAGCAGCTCCCGCCGTGAGGATGCGCGGAAGCTTTGGGAGCAGCAAAGCCCGCGCGAGCCGCTTTTTGCAGGCCTTCCAATCTATCCTACTTCCCCCAAACGCACAAAACATCAGCAGTGAAAAAGGACAGGGAGAAGAGGAGAAGCAGCCTACTGTTCTCAGCCAGGTGAGCGTAGCATAGTCACGTCCCCTGAATTCTAGGGAGGAGGCTGGAGGCCCAGCTGCCCAGCGTCCCCTGCACTGAGGCCGTCTGCGCTCATGGAAGACACGCGCCTCACCTAACACACAAGAAACATAATGAAGAATTGCACGAGAAATGTAACCCAGGAAAATGTGAACCTCAGTTAACAGTGAACGACATGAATGACTCAGTTAATGAGATTAATCGTTTAAGGACTAATCAATAGGACAAATACAGTAGAGAACTTGTAAGAAAATATGGGTCTAACGAGAGATAGATTACATAAGAACAGAAATAGAAACTAAAATATAACTAAATAAAACTTCATTAAAACCAATAATACTTGAAATAAAAAATGGATGGGCTTGCTAACTGGGTGTTGCAGAAAAAAAATCAGTAAATGAAACTTCCAATTTGAAGAGAGAAAAGGAACAGAAAAAAATGAAATAAGTATTGGGCACATGCAAAGTAATGTGAAAGACTAAAACACAAATAATCCCAGGAAAGAGGAAAAACTATTACTAAAACTAGGTTGAGATGTAGATTAAAATATGCACATAAGTAAGGGCAAAGTGCACCAGATTTGAAAAAAAAAAAAATCAACCCACTGATCAAGAAGCTCACCGAATCCCAAGCAGGCAAACACAAAGAGACACACACAGCGCTACACACTATCTAACCCCTAGAGGAGAAAGAAGACAAATAATAGTGTGTGTGTTTACACACGTGTATGCGTAAGAAAAAATTAAAGTGACAACAACAGAAAGCACACTCTACATACTAAGGAATAAAGAAAACAATGCTGACCTCTCTTTAGGAACAAAGGAGGCCAGAAGGCCACTACCTGTCTACAGTGCTAAAAGAAAGAAATGCCATCAACCGAAATATCATGCTTGGTGGCTGAGGAGGTAGCTCGGTGGTCTAAGTGCCCGCCTGGCCAGTGCAAGGACCCAGGTTCAATCCCCAGTAACACACATGCTGGCCAGAGCCCAGCTGGCTGCTTAGACCATCCTCTCTGGGGAGGCTGAGACAGGAGGATTGCTACGAGTCTGAGCTGCGTAGTAAGATCCTGTACCAAATAAGTAAATACATAATTTTTATTTACTGTTAGTTTTAAAATTTGATTTCTTTATCTATTTTTATGTATGTATGTATGTATGTATATATGTATGCATGTATGTATGTATGTATGTATGTTATGGCTGGCTCAGCCTGCCCTGGGAGTGGGGTTGGCACAGTATGTGGTGCAGGGGATCAAACCGTGGTCCCTGTGTGGTTGCCTAAGTTCGCCTAAGCAGGCACTTCAGACCGCTGAGCCATCTTGCTGGTCCATTAATACATAAATTTTAAAATAATCTAAATATTATACTTGGCAAAATTAACCTCAACAAAGAAGGCAAACTAAACAAGTTTTTAGCTACGGGGAAGCTTAGAAAGTTCTTTACTATCAGACCCTTGTTGCTATAAATGAACTTCAGGCTGATAGGAAATAAAAAAAGATCCACACAAAATCAAAACGGAACAGACTCACATGTGTGCATTTGTTTACCGCTTCTTTGTTCACAAGTGTCCCACTCATACTGAGCTGGCCTGGGCCAAGCCTCGCTTCCGAGGGGCTGAGCGCTAGACCTGAGCCTGGGTCCAGGCATCTGAGACCCCCAGTCCCTGTCCCTCCCCCAGCTAGCTCTGAGCTCCCCGTCAAAGGCTCCATCCTCAGAAGCTCTTTGTGAACCCAGTCCTCTTGTCCCAGCAGGGATCTCGAGAGCCACAAGGCCTTCTCCTGCACCCTAGCACCCAGCCTCCCCTGATGGCCCGGGGCTCTTGGGGGCCTCTGACCACCACGGAGCCCACCTGGAGCACACACCGGCACAGGGCAGCACCTTGGCAAAGCATGGCCGAAACGTAGAGGTTAGCGACCTGAAAGCTCTAGGCCACCATGGGAGCTGCTCCTCTGGGCTCCCTCTAAGGCCAAGAAGCCGACTCATGGCCAGGCCAGGAGAAGCGACCCAGGGAGAAAGAATTCCCACCCCACACTTCCAGAGGCCAGTGGCTGCTCCCGCCACTGAGGCCACTTACCACGGGTCTGCTCTGTGCCCTGCTGCCCGCAGGTCAGCGCTCCAGGAAGGAGCACACAGAAGCCACGTGACCTGCAAGGCCAAGAGGCTACAGAAACCGAGGCTAAGGCAAGTGCGCGAGCCACGTTGGGGCCACAAGAGCTGGGAGGTTAGGAGCTGCAGAAAGTGTGTGGGCACATCGAAGCCACGTGACCTGCGAGGTTAGGAGGCTACAGAAAGCACGCGAGGCACACTGGAGCCACAAGACCAGCTAAGTTTTCAGGTCAGGTCTTAGCTTGCCTTCTGCCCAACATACTCATTTATCTAAAAGTATCCACTTCAAAGATTAAAAAAAAAAAAAAAACTGAAAAAAAAAAAAAAAAAAACCCATCAAAGTGACCCAGAGAATAGGTGTTCTACTTCCCTCCTGTCAGGATCACCAAGAGACATTGGACTTCTCAGATGCTAACACTGATTAAAAGACACTCTAGTTAGTTTCATTTTGTGAGACAGATTAAATAGGTCAAGAATATAATTAAGCTATAAAAATATGAGTTAAGTAAACAATTCAATATGCTAGGACTTGTAAATTTGTTTCCACATAGAACATATTTGAGCTAGAGAGTGCTCAACTCCCTATATTTAACTTTATTTTTTTATGAGAAGAAGAGATTTTATTGGGAGAAAGAAAGCTTCTGTCTGAGAGAGGTACAGAGGGGAGCAACTGAGCAGATTGTCCCCTTTATATTTAACTTTAAATCCTTATAATTTTTCATAAACATGCTTTAGTTCATTGAAGGCATTTTTATCTGAGGACCTATAACTAAGCTGTGAAATTTTTTACCATAGTCCTCCAAATTTAATCAATTTATGATCTAAGCAACTTCATCTAGGTCAGCAATGTAACATAAAACCCGTGGTTAAATACCTTGCATCTTAGCCAGGCGTGGTGGCGCACGCCTGTAATCCCAGCACTTGGGAGACTGAGGCAGGAGGATCGGTGCAAGTTTGAGACCAGTCTGGGCTACAAAAGTGAGCTCAAGGCCAGCCTCAACTGTATAGCGAGACCGTGTCTCAAAAACACACACACACACACACAGAAACAAAAAAAAAAACAAAAAAAACCTTGCATCTTGGTCTTCTAAATGTGTATTGTTTTTAGTGTCATACTAATTATTATACTCTCTTTAAAATAATTTTAGGATGAATGCACCTGCAAGCAGGTATATGGGCCGAGGGTTCAATCCCTGGGCCTGCTGTGTGGGTCCACCCCCCATGGTGCACTGAGATGGCCATTGAGACTGGGCGTGGAGGCACACACCTGCAGTCCCAGCACTCGGGAGGCTGTGAACAGGCGGATCACTGTGAGTCGGATCTGGTAGCAAGACCCTGAACACCCTGTAGACCCTTTCCTAAAATGCAAAATAAATAAATAAATAAGTAAATAAGTAAATAAATAAATAAATAAAAGATAAGGAAAAAATTAAGATTTCTTGAAAGCAAACACCAATATTCAATTATTTCCCCAATCTTACATAACCATATCTGTTCATCTGACCAACAGATTTGATAATGCAACAAGCACTGTTAATTAGCTATTCTTGCTTTGAAAATCTAGAACATGTATATTGTTGTATGTTACTGTTGGCCTTCTTTTCTATTTGATTTTGCTTCTATTTTTACTCCTCAAAATAAAATAAAATTAAATTTTAAAAAGGAATGTCTGAATTTTCGATGAAAAATATTCCTAGAATATAAAATTAATGTAATTAAAACAAAGCTTATTTAACTAATCTGCTAAAAAAGTAGAATTATATGAAAAGCAAATTGTTTTATAACAACACTTTTCAAACTGAAGGAAGTAAGTATATTTTCAGGGTCTAAGATATGGATGTTAATAAAAAAATTCTATTACCATTGCTTTTTAAAAAATCACATTAAATATATGCTACAAAATACATTTTCTTTTAAAATAAAATACAAAGCTCATGTGATTGCTTCTAAGTATCTAGTATTTTCAATACAAGATACCCCCAAAGCAAATTATAACAGATAATGGTACTGTAAATATGAAAACCTATATAGACTACAGGCAAGTGGAAAATGATGGAGGAAAAACATATATATGAGGTATAGTAAGAAAAACACTCTATTTAAAATTAGGGGATGCCGGGCGTGGTGGCTCACGCCTGTAATCCCAGCACTTGGGAGGCTGAGGCAGGAGGATCGGTGCGAGTTCAAGACCAGCCTGGGCTACAAAAGTGAGCTCAAAGCTAGCCTGAACTGCACAGGGAGACCCTGTCTCAAAAAGACAAAAAAAAAAAAATAAATAAAAAAAAATAAAATAAAATTAGGGGAAACTCGGGACCGCCTTGGGAGCCCTAGAGGAGAAGGCTGCAGCCCCTGCGATCAGGGGCCACCTTCCCTGCTCCTGGGCAGCGCTTTCCCTACCTGACCCGACCTGCGCACTCTCCATGCTGCCCAGGACCTTGGAAGTCTGGGCCTAGGACCCTAGGTCTAGCGCTGGGCCCCTCCGAAGTGAGGCTTGGCCCAGGCCAGCTCAGCATCACCAGGAAACTTGTGAGGAAAGCAAGCGTCCAGGACCTTCCTAGACCTCGTGAGTCAGAACTGCTGGCAGACTGCAAATCTGTTTGAACAGTCTTTCCAGTCCTGCCAAACTGCCCTGTGCAAAGCACGGCCTGCTCAAGGGCTCCAAAGGTGACCTTGATATAAGTGTTACCCTCCATCACCCCACAAACCCAGCCAGGAAATCTTGCTTGTACTGAGTCCACAGGACCCCTGAAGTGTTCCTGGACAAAGAACTGCTATCTGTTGGGCAAACTGAGCCCTGACAGCTCCAGTTTTGCTGGGACTTTTTCCAAATCACCCAAGTGCACACACAGGGTGACAGGTTATGGCCCCCACCAGCACCACCTCTGAGATTGTTCTTCTACTCAAAAGAGATCATTCAGGGAGCTTCAGGGAACTATTTTCCCTTAAGACTCAATAGAATTTTAAATTTTGAACAGGGAAAATGCCACCCTTAAATAAATTTTATCTGCTAAAATACACAAAGAAATAAAATTTAAAGTTGAGAGCACCTGATTGAAATGTTTAACAGTAAAGTTTCATGAAGGTCAAGGCTATGACTTCCATTTCTTTGTTTAGAGTTCAATCAGAACCAACTTTAGAGACCAAAAATGACGTTAAGCCTCTATTTGATTCTAAACTCCACATTCCTTCTCGAAAATATAAAACAGTCACAGACATATAGAAAATCAGAATTTGAGGACAGGGGGAAAAATGTAGGCAAAGAATACTAAGGTTTAGATGAGAAGAAACTGGGCATAATTTCCTATCAAGTTGCTAGAGTTGCGTCTTGATCTTGCCTTAAGTTTATTCTTTCTACTTTTAAACCATTATCCACCGTGGATTTTTTGTAAGATATTTAAACATATGTGAAGTATAAATCACACTGCACAATAATGCGTGAGCAGCTCCACACCATCTCTACCAAATAAATAGGAAGAGATGTTGGGAGGCATCTCTGGAAAGTCTGTCAGCCAAGATGGGGCCCAAAACAGGCAGAGCTACAGTCATGCGAGGATGGATTCTGTGGGGGCCTGGGGCAGCCCTTTGCCTCTGAGAGCTTGCCTGGGCCACTGAGTAGGTACTCAGAAGACCAAGCCGGGGGAAGCCAAGCCATCCCGGGACCACGTTAGCCCTGGAAAGCTTCTTGTGCAGCCTCAAGCCTCTCAATGAGCTCAGGACATTCCCAGCTCCAGGTAAAGCTGAGGCGCCTATGGGGAAATTGCCAACTTCTGTGAGCTTAGCCAGAATGTTCCGGGACAAATAGCCTTTTGGAGGTAACACCAGTGCTCCATAAACCTTCAAAAGCGTATGTGATCTGGAGGATTTTGTCCTGGAAATTTCCCAAAGAAATGATCACTAAGCTTTCTACCACAGCTGTAGGAAAATTTCACATAAACAACTGTATGGGAAGCTGCTGAATGTGAGTCATTAAAGATAATGCTTTTAGTTTTAGACCAGTGAATATGAAGCCTTTTTCTGTGGTAAGAGTTAGAAATCAGAATCATGTGGAATCTTGTTGCCACCCCTGCAGATCTGGGCATGATACCCCCGACGGCCTAACACCACGCCTACCCCAACACACACTCACACACATGCCTCGCTCAGTGTACAGCCTACCATATGCATTGTGATTTTTCACTTAAGAGGTTTCTTGACTCAAGACGAGTTTATGAGTTTAGGGACAACAACTTGCAAACTTTATTCTTGTCACCATGTGGAATGCCTGACCACACAGGCACCTAATCCTGAACACGACGTGTGAAGCACAACCTGGTGAACCCCAAGGTCTGAACAAACGTAGCCACCTCAGCAACCACGTCGCTTGCTATTCCTTCCGCCACTGAAACACAGCCGGCTCCAGGAAGCACAGGAGCACCTCCCCACAGCTGTTCCTGACACAGCGATCGATCCAGCCCGTGACGCAGCTACAGTGCTGAACACCACTCTGTCTCCAGATTGCTCTCCTACTTACCTGAGGAGACACTTGAGTGTACCACAGAAACCCAACTCTACAGAACTATTCTTATCCTCTACCCTAGTAACCTATTACAAAGAAAAATAAAGTCAGTTTGGCAGGGTTCATTCTTAGTAAGACTACTCTCACTTTTAATTACTACTACTTCTTTTCCTACCAGTACACAGCCATCTGCTTAACAGTATGGGTTCAGAACGCTGCCAAAGCTGCGGAGTGAAATGAGGGAACTACAGAGCCTAGAATGAGACCATCCTACGGAAATATAAAGCAACCACAAATGTGAGCCACATGCAAAGTTAGGTAAAAATAATTAGGTCAAATTAATGTTAATACTATCATATCAAAATATTATCATTTCACAGGAAATTAATATTAAATGGTTAAGTGATTTTGCATCCTTTTCCCAAACTACTTCAAAATTGAGTGCATTTTCTCACTTCTGGGGCGTCACAACTCACACAGCCATATCCGCAGGGCTCAGAGTCCGCGTGGGGCAGGGACCACCATAACACACAGCATAAGTCAAGTCTTCTGAAAACTGCTGAAAATCAGAGCAATCATCTTCTTTCACTTCAGCAAAGAAAAGAGCAGACATCAAGTCAGGGGGACGTTTTCAGAGAGGATTGTGAGATACACAGGACAAACCGGTAAGGACCTGGAAGGATGTGAGGGTCACAATTTGTTCTGGAAACAATGGTCAGTGTTTTGAGCTGCTGGAGAATGTGACAGGCCAATACCTGATCTAATTCTGAACACAGAAAAAGCAGAGGCAGAGAGACGAGGAAGAAATGGAAAGGTAACCAGGGCCTGAACTAAGGTGCAGGGAGTCCCAGGCATGCAGAGTTCTTTGCCATGTGGTCGGGCATTTCATAAGGTCTCTCCAGGGGGCTTGGGATCTGGTGAAGTGGCCGGCTCGTGGGCTCAGGGTGCTGCCCCACCTCTGCCTTCGGCCCACGGAGCACCTGCGTGGTAGGAGCCATGGTTCAAATGCATGGGAAGGATTTCTCTCTTTCCAAAGCAAGCTTTCTGTGTGTTCTACGTGGTCATACTGTGAGCTTCAGCTCCTCCATTTGAATCTCTGAGCACAGGCCCAGGTTGTCTTTGTTATTGTATTTCCTTACGTGGTTTAAAGACGTTATCTTCTTGTTGGCAGAACAAAAGGATTTTTTAAAGAGTTTTATTATTTTACACCTCAAAATTCAAGGAAAGATACCTGTGGATGTAATACTCTATTTGAATTACTTCTTGCTCAAGAGGTTGCCTTAATCCCTTCACATTGTTATTAAAAAGTACCACAAAAGCTGGGAGGCTCTGACAACAGGAATTTATTTCTCACAGTTGTGAAGGACAGAAGGCCAAGATCACAGTGTCTTCACATCATCTGGTGAGGAACCACTTCATGAATCTGGAATGGAGACCCCTCACTGAGTCCTTGCCCTGTGTGGAGTGGGGAGGTGGGAAGCTGAGGGGCTTTCTCAAGCCTTTGTACCAAAACGTGCATCCTACTAGGAGGGCTCCATCCTCATACCTTGTGGCTTCCCAAAGCCCCAACTTGCTAACACCCTCTCCTAATATAGATTTTAATTCTTGAATTGACTTCTGGGAGGACAAAAACATTCAGACCACAGCAGAGGGGTGACAAAGACCAGAAAGCTACTAAAGGCTGAAAGGCCCTAATGCCTCACTTTCCTCCAGCAATACAGAAGATATAATTCTTTATTGCTGCGTCCCTCCTATCTGCAAACAACACCAAGACCTGTGAGCTTTGTTTACAGGGGCAAGGGGCATTTTGGAGGGTGCACAGGCCCAAAGCGCCTCGGAGCGCCCCTAGGTTCTGTGACACCAGGCAGTCACTTGGGGCTCAGAACCAAGGAAGTGACTTCTGGAAGAGATAACTGAAGACGAAGCTGTGCCAAGAGCAGAGTTCCATCGTGCTTGGAGGGCCGGGTGGTTCAGCCCGGGGGGAGACGCGACATCACGGAACCAGGCTCCCACATGGCAGCCGCATGGACCAAGCCCTCAAGCACTCTCTGACTAGGAAACGGAAGGAGGGCCGAGGTCTCACTCACCGTCATGTTGCCTACCTGAACCGTGAGCGGCTGCTCTGGGGAAAGAAGGGCCAGTCAGCGGTGAGGCTCTCGGTGAGAAACTGCAGCTCTGTGGACACCTGGACCCAGCCTGTTTCACTTCATGTCAGGTTTCCAGGTAAAACCCTGGTGTAGGGTTTGATAATGACCAGAATCGACCTGAGCAGACTTTGCCGCAGCCGTGTCACCTGGCGGTCTGGCTGCCTGTGACTTCCAGTTCCCTGCTGCTCCTGTGATCAATGCTAGGTTCAAATAGCTCCTGTCCCACACAGTTACAGGCTTAAAATAGGCCAGAATTCTAGAATTTTAGGTAAGCCTAAAAGTGAACTCATAGGAAAATCAGAGTTTTGCTTAAGTGAAATTGTTCAGTTCTTTACCTCTTGAAGCTGTATGTCTGACAAAGCAGAGTTAAAGCTCTCTTTATAAATGCAGAAAACCATCAAGACGACGCAGGCACCAGGCTTCACTTAGCCACCAGTGTTATTTTTTTTACCCAAAGAGTACTGGTAAGGTGCTAAGAGCAGTGTGGGGACCATCCAGACACTTTGTCACCGTGTGCGCCTCAGTGTCATTGCCACTGCTGTGATTGGTCACACGCGAAGGAACAAGACAGCTGTAAATAACCAAGTGCTTCCTATAAATCAATATAGCACTGAGTTTCCTCCTGAAAAATCACCATGTTAAGTAACAGATTGTGTCTACAATCAGATGAAATTAGTAATTATTAAAGCAACTGTTGTCACCTTAAACTTCAAGTGGTGTTGGGGGGAAAACCTCGACATGCAGACCTGGTCTGCTGGCTAGAATCAAGAGCCTGGTGGCTGGGAAGGTCACCTCCACAGGTAACCGGACAAGATCACACAGAGGAGGGCAGAGACGCTATCCACATGCTACTCTCCCTCGCCCCAGCAGTGCTTGCCATGGGAAGGCACAGGGACTGTCGCTATCCCAGGGCACTCGCTGTTACATGGAAGATACGTTCACACAGTGAAGGGGACACCATGAAATGTGGTGATCCTTTGAACCAAGGAAGGAACCACTGGTCAGGAGGGGCACAGTGAGTGAGAGGGGAAAAGAACACCACAGGAAGAGCGAGACTCAAAGAGGAGCGTGCTCACGCGGGGAGGCAGAGCATTTCAGCAGCACGGGGAAAGTGTACATTATGAAATGTTTTGAAAACAGCTTACCTAATTACTGAGACATTTTGATTACACTGCAGGTATGTGGTGGTTATCGGCGTGTCAACCCCACTAAGCTACGAGGCACCCACATATTCTGTTAAACACTAGCTTTGGCTGGGGCTGTGTTTAGCTCCCATTAGCACGGGACCAGCGGGCTGGGTGAAGCAGACACCCCGTCTCCTCAGCCAGTGGGGGATCCAAGCAGAACAGCAACGCGCCACCTGCCCTTGGGTCTCCAGCTGGCAGACACCAGGCCCTAGGGTTCTCCACCCCCCTATCCACACCACAATGTCTTCCAGTAAATCTCTTCCTACGTGTTTCTCTACTGGTCTGCTTGCCTGCAGTACCCTGGCTAACACAGTCATATGCATGAACACCAGCAGATGAAGTAAAAGAATCCAAGGTAAGATAACAGCAAGGAGCATCTCAAGCACCAAGTGTGCAAGCGTATTTGCTAACGTGTTCATTTGGTATGCTTCATTAAAAGGCCCTGTGATGCAGTCTCTCCCTTGCTAATTCAGAGCACCTAGGCGGTGGCATGCTTCACGAGGAACTGGCCCCGGAAAAGGTTTGTGAAAACAGCAACAGGAGATTACCAACCAAAACAAGTCACTCTGTGCTAGAGAATTCTGAGGGGAACAATTTCCCTCCTAGGAGAAATCAGATAAGCAGCCCAAGGCCACAGGAGTTGGAGCACATTTCACATTAATGCAATGACAAAACTACTTCTAACTGGAAAACCCGTGTCCGCTGTGGTTATTATACTGCTGAGCACCACACACATGCACGCGTGCACACGCACACGCACACACATGTACACACACACGCATTCCATGCGGGTGTGGAACTCCCATGGTTTCTCAGGAAAATTCATTTAAAAACAACTTCCAAACAATAGAGGCGGACCACAAATCTCTTCCACGACCTAAACAGATATTCCAACTATCCACAAACATGTATTTCTATGGTGGTAATACTCCCCCAAAAGAACCGTAAACATACAACCAAGGGGATACGGGAAATCCTAGTTAGGTTAGTGAACAAAGTTAGGACAGTCACCCTACCTCCTCAAAGACCACAGCCACCTTAGCTAAAACAGAACGAAATGGTTGAGGGTTGCCTATGGCTCACAACGCGGCCCACAGAACCTGCACCACGCACTGCGGCGACTCACGTGCAAGCCCGCGCAGCTGTGCCGTCCTTCCTGCGTGATCACTGAGCAGGAGCAAAACTTATTAGGAAGAAAATCGTCCGATCACCAAAAGTCCCAACATTCCAATGAGCGACCGTCTAAAAGAGCACAGTACAGAAGTACATGAAAGGGGCTTTGTAACGTGCCCAAGGAGCTGAAGTCACCCTATTCTGACTGTTCTGACTGTCACCCAAGCGCAGAAACACGAGCAGGACTCACTGGATTTCCTGACTCTGCCTAGTGCCAACTTCCAACTGTTAATTTTCGGCCATGATGGAAAGAACTAACGCATCTACGGAGTGCAGTGCCTAAAGACACATACGCAGCTCTGCACAGGGCCGAGGTAAGCCATGGCACTGCGTTTGCCGAACTTCACACAAAGACCTACTGTTGACAAGCAAGTAGAGGATCAGCTGAGATCTGATCTCATTAAAAAGCTTTCACACATCAGAAGAAATCACCGAGAGTGCAAAAGCCACCCGCAGAGTAGGAAACAACTTTAGCCCCGCTGTTGCTCAGCCAGAGGACTTGGATCTCGAACCTACAAAGAACCGAAAAATGTCAGACTCCCCAGGTGCGAAAAGCTAATCTGAAAATGGGCCTCTGAGATGAACAGAAACTTCACAAACGAATACAAATGGCGACAAGCACATGAAAAAGTGTTCACCATCACTGCTCACTCAAGAGACGCAAATTTAAAAGAACACTAATAGGGGCTGGGGAGATAGCTCCGAGGCACAAGTGCCTGCTGGGCAAGTGCAAGGTCGTGAGTTCGAACCCTGGTCCCACAAAAAAAAAAAAAAAAAAAAAAAAAAAAAAAAAAAAAAAAAAAAAAATTAAAGAACACTAAGATTGCATCTTACCCCAGAAGGAATGGCTACCAACCGGCAACAAATGCTGGAGGGCTGCGGAGACAAACAGACTCTTCTCCACTGTTGGCGGGCGCGCAGACTGGTACAACCGCTGTGGAAATCGGTGTTGAGTCCTCAAAATAACTAGGACTAGAGGTCCTCCAGGATCCAGCTATTCCCCTCTAGGTATCTTCCCAGAATTAAAACCACCATAGCACAATAATATATGCGTACCCGTGTTTATGGCAGCACAACTTGTCATAGCTAAGTCTTAGAAACAACCCAAATGCCCATCAGTAGAGGATCGGATAAAGAAGATGTGGGCTTTTCATGCAGTGAAGTACCACTCAGCTATAAAGAAACATAAACTTGCGACTTTTATAGGCAAACTGACACAACTTGAGACCATACTCGTAAGTGAAATAAATGACTCATACATGCTGATGTCATATTGACTCCCCTGGTGTCAGAAGCTGAAAGAGAAAATGAGTTCCAAAATGTGCAATAAACGTTGGGAATTGGGAAGAGATCACTCAGAAGGAAAGAGGAACTGGGAAAGGAGAAAAGGAAAAAGAAAGAATAAATGTATCTTTAAACACACACACACACACAAAGTCGTTAACAAGGTTATAGTATTAATTTCTATCAGTTCATGGGAAAGAAAAGTGGTGCTCACACTGGTCAAAGCTTTATACCTCAATCTTATAATCTGAGCAGCTACGCTGAAGACAACAATATACAGCGGTTGCTTTGCTTTTTCATGTTCGGGTACAGCTCGGACTCATGGTGATCCTCTCATCAGACTCCTCAGTGCTGGGATTACAGGTGCGTGCCGTGCCACCACACCCAGATTCAGTCCCCAGGAGGGGTGGGAGGGAGGGCCTGGCACGTGGTGCCAAAGATGGAGCCCCAGTCCCTGCGCTTGGGTAAGCAGGCTCCTGGTCCACTGAGTTATCTCTTTGGCCCTCATACGATGTATTAGCCATTGTTACTCTCTAGTTTTGAAATTCTGTACTTTTCCCCATAAAATAAAAATTTAAAAAAAGAACAAGGGGTATGGAAAATTTAAAAACCTAGAGAAAAGTGTATAAATATTCTTGGTTCTGAAATGAATGTGATTTCTTTTGAAAAATACAGATGGCACCGAAACCACTGCACCCCATCACGGTATGGGACATCTGACCAGAGTAAAATAACATAGTGGGAACAGGGAATGCTCCATAGTCCAGAGGTGAGCTGAGAGCGCCCCTGTAAGGCAGAGTGTCCCCGTAAGTGACGGCCCCCACTCAGGCTGGGACAGTACGGCGGTCATGGCTCCCAGGGAGGCCAGAGCAGTCTAACAAGGATGGGCCACGTCTGCATTGGCTGCGTTTTCCTGCTGTTTCTCCGCCTGTGGTTTTTATATAACGAGCTGGGTGCCTGTAGCCAGGATCTCAGGCCTTCAGCAGGCCTCAGGTGACATCCAGCTTACGGGATGAGCAAGTGACACTTTCTAAACAGCCAAAGCAAAACAATAAGCCTGCTGTGCTCCGCCAAGCAGCCTACGCTTGCAAATACAAACACCGTCTCTCCACAGAGGCCTTGTCCCAAGCGAGCTCCCCCAGCCCGCTCTGAACCTGCGACCTTGACCTCACAGACGCACGGCTCTGCTGGAAGCCAGGCCTCTCACAGGACAAAGCTGAAGGAGTCCGGATCAGTGCTGGAGCCCAGACACCAGCTGCGTCTGGGGGCCCACACATGCCACTAAGGGAGCACCTGTGTAGCCGGTGCCACGTGGCCGGCCGCATTTCCAGCCACTGAGCACACAGCATGTGACATGTCGGGTGACACTTTAGCTCGGGAGCTGCACTGTCCACACAGAAGCCCACGGCAGGATTTGAGTCGGGGGTGAAGACTGTGAATCGCTTAAAACGGCTACAGGAAACAGGGTGGCTGAGGCAGGTACCTTGTGAGCAGCGGCAGTCAGGGAGAGCCCGGAAAACCGACTTTTGTCCCAAGAGCCACGGGATGAGAACATGGGTGATCAAGTGGAAGAGTGTGAGCACCTCGAGGCGGGAACACAGGAGAGCAGCTGACCTCAGCCTAGGACTCTGCGCTGGCCAAGTGGCATCTCTTGGTAAAGCACCACAAGGGTCACAGGAGATGGGGCACAGCCAGGCCCGCGGGTGGACCACGAAGCAGCGTGGCTTCACACAGAGCAGCTCTGTGCATGGAGAGTCCCAGCCGCAGGACCTGCCTGTGCGTAAGCTGCACAGCCACTTGCTGGCTTTACTGGCACCGGTCAGGGCTCCCACTTGCCCTGCTCCCAGGGATGTAACACAGGGAAAAATGGCTGTCACTCGCAAGCTTTGCCCAAGAGCAGGGCCCGCTGGCCCGTGAGCGAGCTCAGGGTGCCGCTTCCCAGGAACAGAGCCCCTCTGGCTTTCCCAGCCGGCTGGTCTCCAGGAAACCACCAGTCCAGAGCCCATGGGAGGCACAGAAGGCTAACCCTCCTCCTCCACACATTCACAGACACCACAGTGCTGCGCCACTTCTCCCTGGCAGGGCCCTCCGAAGCATCTTCAAGCTCAAGGTAGGTGAGTTGGCCCGGCACGACCGTCCTCTTTGTGGTCCTTCCAAAAGCAAGACGTGACTTGTACAACTTGGGTATGAATAAAATACGAACCGGCGAGACCACTCATCTGCCGACCACGCTGGCTGCTGACCACGGGTACCCTCCGCTTGAGCCTCATCAGCAGAAGCCACAACCCCGTCCCAGCAGGTGTGCGTCTTCCTGCAGGGCACTCTTGTTCAGGGCCCCAGAAAATGGTGGCAAGTCCCCAACCAGGGTGTGTTAGGAGGGGGGAAATTCGGAATCCAGTGCAGACCCAAGGCCTCCGTCTTCCCTCTTCCCTGCTCTGCCACTCCAAGTGGCACAGGCCACCACAGCAGCTTTGTGCATGGCTCCCGGCTTCCCCTTTCCCCAGTGGCTTCCTGCTATCACAGCGGTCGGTTCTCCCCAGGGGCTGGAGCAGAGCAAGCTTGCAAATCTACCGGTCCCAGCCTGACCCTCGGAGGATCATGCATCTTCTGGTCGCTCCCACTTCTTGCAGAATGAAAGCAGGCACCTCCTTCCCTGACGTTTGCTAAGCCCTCCTCACACAGCTCCTCTGGGACTGTCTCTTCCTGCAAAGTCAGGCCACGTCTGCCACAGGGCCTCTGAGCTGGCCACACTCTAGGCCGACAGGACTTCAACGCTGCTCTTCTTTATTTTATTCTTAGCTCTGAAAGTCTCCCACAAGGCCCTCCTGGGCCTCTCAGCTCACATGGGAAAGTCGCCTCGCAGGGGCTGCGTTTATCACTGCCCCAAACCAGCCTTTCATGCATGCAATTCACTGTCTCCTTTGCCACCCTAGAGTATCAAGCTCGCAAGGGCTAAGGGCCATACCTTTCCTGGTCACTGTTCCTCTGGAATACCTGGCACGCGATACGATTTCTATAAATATCTTTTCAGTGTAAGTCATAACAGAAGAAACTGCTAAGCTGCATTCTTTTACATAATCACATTTTATGTTAGATTCCTGCTGCAAGACCAAAAACCACAAGCCAGGGAAGTCATCTTGAAGCACATCTATGATTCCTCCTGAGAAAAACAGAAAAGTTCAAGCTAAGTTTTTGTGGGGCTATGAGAGAAAGGCTTCGTAGTGCAACACACGTGCCCGAAAGTTTTCCACATGCTCGAGTGAATCTGTCTGTGACGGTCTTATCTGAGCTGCACAGCTCTGCACACACTGATCTCGGCCTGGTGCGTGAAATAGACCGCAGGGCTCTCACCATTCTTCCAGAAATCTGTCTGCCAAATGCTACGCGGCTCCCCCTTCCTCAGGGTTTCACCTTTGATCTTGTCTCTGAAGTGCATACAATTTTAAAACCCTAGACTCAATTCCAAATTGAAATTATTTAATCTACAAGTTCATTATTTTTATCTCCAAATAGCTGGAAAAAGAAAGTAGGCAACGTCTGAGTGCCATGCTTTTATATGATTCTCTTCTTAAAGAGCATAACGGTAAAACCCACTTTGGGGGCTGGGAGGATAGCTCAGCAGTCTAAGTGCCTGGCAAGTGCAAGAACCTGAGTTTGATCCCTGGTACCACATGCCAGGCTGGCTGCAGAACCCCGGGTCAGCCCGGGAACTGTGCCAGCCACCAAAACCAGGAATGGTGGCTCACATTTGTAATCCCAGCACTAGGGAGGCTGAAACAGGGGGATCACTAGGAGTCCAAGCTGTGTAGCAAGACCCTGTACCAACTAACTAAATACAGATTTAAAAGCAAAACAAAACAAAACAAATAAACAAACAAAAAACCCCCCTTAAAGCCTTTTCATCAGTAGGAAAAAAACCTAAGGTATCAAACTTACATGCATGATTTAAGTTTGTTAATTTTACATCAACAAGGACCACTCAGAAATGCTCCAGCTTTTCTCAAAACTGGATGAGAAAATAACCTAGAGTGGTAACAAAGCCCATCGCCTGCTCACTAGGAGCTCCTTGCTTGGTGGGTGACACGTCCCGACAATGACAAACTGTACTCACAGCTCCTGCTTTCGAGGTCCTTCTCACACACCACCCGAAGCTCACTCGTCCTAAGCAATCTACACGGGGCTTCTTGGATGAAACCTCACACAGAAAGCCGATGGCTCACCAGAGTGCAGAACAAGCTGCATGAGCTGTGGCCACCCAAGGGCCCCTGAGCCCGGGCTCACAGATGGTCACCATCCTGCTGCTGCCCTTCAAGGACTGCAGTAAATCAGCTGCACTAAATGTAAGGGGCAAAGGGGAGGCTGAGGCTGCGCTCAGCTCCCCTGAGGAGCAGACAGAAACAGCGCCCAGGCTCTTGGGTGACGTCAACACCTGTGACGTCTCCATCAGCCTTCACACAGTGCAAAGCAGTCCTGCCACCTTCCTCTTCCTCAACTGTCCTAAAGCTAGAAGCCTATGACAAAGCATCTGCACTGACCAAAACGGTGCCACAAAATTCATCACCGGTTCATGGAGGGCTGCTGTTACCAGACCCAGATGCCTACAGCACCCAAAGACTCAGGCGGAAGTGGCACCACAAGGCTCAGGGAAGGGTCCAGAGGCCCCGCAGGCAGACGCCCTGCTGCTGAGCCACCTGATCCGAGCGGTCACTTCACTCCACCCACGGGAGGCAGGTGGCACCAATGACTGCGCCCAGGCAGGACCAAGAGAATGCCCCACCAGCTGCCCAGGGAAGTGTGGGCCCAGGGCCACCCCCAGGAGTAGCTGAGTGCGATCTGGACCACCCTTCCCCTGGCATGCTTGCACACTTTCTAGCCTTGGCACCCGCATAGCAGAGTGACTTCTCTTGGATGAGCTACGACCCTGCAAAGCTGCCGTCTTTGTCCTGCACGCCAGTTCTCGCCATCCTGGACCAACGCCAGAAAAATGGTAAAAGATTTTTTTGCCATTTGTCTCTCTCTGCCAAGAGCTAGGTACATACTACAGGGAGAAAAACACTACCCAGGTTAGCTGGAAAGCCTTTGGGCTCAGGCTGCTCCATCTGACCTAGCATGGGGAAAGAAGTAAACTGCACAGAGGCCTAGAAATGCTCCAACAGCGACGCATGCCTCATGTCCGGCATATAGCAGCTTTCAGAGACAGATGTCTGGCTGGCAAATGCTTTAAAAAGCTGAATCATGCAGAGAAACCCTTAAGAAACAGCAGAGTGAAGAGACAACCTACAGAATAGGAAAAAACACAATGCCAGCTAGCCCTCGGGCAGAAAACCAGCATCTAGGATACACAAAGAATGCAAAAGGAAAGGCTGGGGAGATAGCTCAGTAGAATAAGTGCTTGCCTGGCAAATACAGGACCTGAGTTCAATCCCTGGTCCCTCAAAGGAAAAAAAAAAAAAACGCAAAAGGAGTTAGACCCTCAAAATAAAAGACCCAATCAAGAGACGGGCATCTGTGGTGGGCAGACACTTCTCAAAGAGGTACAAATGGCTAAAAAATACATGGAAAGAGAATCAACTTCACAGGCCATGGGAGAAGTAGAAACTGAAATAACACTGAGATTGCATCTCACTCCACAAAGAATGGCTACAGTCAAGAAGGAATCAGCCAGGAAGAAACGCCGGTGAGACTACAGGGCAAAGGCACCCCTTCTCCACGGCTGGTGGGAGTGCGCGTTGATACAACCACGACAAAAAGTAGTGTGGAGTCTCCCCAAAAAACTAGAGCCACAGGTTCCGTTTCACCCAGCCGGTCCCCTTTCAGGTGTCCTCCCAAAGGGGCCAAAGTCATCCACCTCAGTGGTGCGCATGCCTGTGTGACAGCTCCATCCTGAACAGCTCCTGTGCCAGGACAGATGAAGGGACGAAGAAGAGCGGGCGCTGCCGACGGTGGGGCAGTGGCACCGCGCCTCACAGGGGCTAGACTGAGGGCATGTTTAGGTAAATGGTTGTATGCGTGAGGCCATCGTCAGGAGATGAACACACCAGGCACGCAAGTTCAAGCATGACATTGCCTCGCTTGGGTAAAAAGCCCGACGTATAATGAGCAAAATGGGGGGTGGATATTAGGCAGGAGGAGAAACATCTTCAGGTTGGAAGGGGAAGAAAGAAATGGGGAGGAGAAGGAGGAAAGACAAAAGGGACTGAAAGGAAAGAACGGAAAGGAAAATGGAACCAAAAGAGAACAGTCCGGCCCGCGCGGTAAGGGTAATCGCCATACACTCCGAGCGTATGCCAACAGAAACGCACGATCACGCCAGCGTGCCCAAGGCACGTCTCAGGCAAGGGCACGCGATGTAATTGCTCAATTAAAACCTTCAATTCCACTTAAATGTACCTGAGCCAGTGTCTCCGTGTCCTCCACAGCGCCACCTACTGATACACAGCGTGTCTTCTGCGACTCTGGTTCTGGTTTGCCAGGCCCCACAGTTAATTAAGGCACAGCCTCTCCCTTTTTAGCTCAGTTATTTAGGAATGACAATGATGTCACTTCAAGTTAGCTGAGGGTGGGGAAGTAAAATGAGAGTAGACCAACCAACTCATTTAATACCGAAATGACAAACAGACCCTTTCGGTGACTGACGCGCCGCAAATAAGTAATTTCACTTTTTCTTGGTTGAACTGTAAACCCTAAGTCGAGGGGGTAAAGCGCAAGTAAGAATTACTTCTGTGCTGTAAGAGTACGACTAGCAGACTTGTCTTTTGTTACTTCCCAACGTGGCTGGGGTTAACTGCTGTGCGAATAGGTCAGCTCCAACAGGAACTGGAGTAACCCGACCAGGGACGGAGGGTGCTCTGGGGACCGGATTCGCACCCAGGCTCTGCCTCGCTGCTGGAACCGTCCGTGGATAATTGGGCCCTAGAAGGTAATGGACTCTCCGGTGGAAGGCGCCAGCACTGCGAGGACCTCAGGCCCCAGGTCTCCGCGGACCTGCAGGGGTGTGGTTTTCCTGCAAGTAGGGGAATACAGTAGCAACACACTGCCGCCGGTCAGTCTTCATCAAACAACCCAACTCTATCCGCGATTCTCAGGTTAAACCACAGACTTAAAACAAACCAAGCTTAAAAGATCTGGAAATGAAAACAACCATTTTCAAACCTGGAAAGATTGAAAATAAATGTGAAAACGACAGTGCTCACCTGTCCCCGTGCCAAGCTGTGCCACCTCACTACTCAGCTGGTGACTCCAGGCTGCAGGGCTGTCGGCACCATCATCCAGCACCGACGCGGTGCCGGAGGGGAGATCAGTGGGGTGTTCTCATCCAAGCGCTCCAGCGGGCAACTCGGCCTCAGCACAGGTACCGGCCCAGAAACGGCTCGCGTAAGTCGGCACCGGGCGTAAATAAATACCCTGCGCGGCAACAGAGGTCACGAAGAAAATGGCAGTCACGCTCTTCCTGCTGCAAAAACGCTGAGCCTACTATCAGGTCCCCTTTTGCAAAAACCCATTAGTTAGCAGTCTCACAAGCACGCAGCGTTGTCACAGACGGGGGCCGGATTTTGCAAAGGACCTAACTTGGTCGCGGAGGAAAAGCGAGGGTCGCCTGTATGGCAGTCGGGGAAGAAAGCGCCCTTGCTTAATCCGAATAAAAACTCGAAGAGGTTAAAAAGCGGCCGCCAGGTGTTTTCTCGGCGCTTCCCCGGACAATTTCGGCACAGGCGAGGGTATCCCCGCTGCCTTCCCCGCCAGCCAGCGGGGGCGCAGCAGAGGGGCGCCCCGGCTCTAACAAAAGCGGGCGCTGGGCAGGGGGGGCGGGGGGGAACCGGTCCCGGACCCCGGCCACGGGCGCCTCCGGCGAGTGGCGGGCGCTGCGGGCGGCGGCCGGTTTCCGATCCGGGCTCGCAAAGAAAGTGCAGACCGCGGAGGAGCCGGAGGCGGCCGCCGGACAAACTTCCGACCCCGGGACCGCGCCTCCCGCGCTCGTTCCCGGCCCCGGGTCGGGCTCGCTCCCGGGCGCTCGGCGCGGACACCGCGCCCCCGCGCTCGCCTCCCCGGCCCGCCGCGCCCCCGGCCCGGTCTCTCACCTCGGCCGCGCTCCCGCTCCAGGAAGGCCGGCGGGGACGCCGGGCGCCGAGCTGACCCTGCCCGCGAGCGTCGCTCCGCGCCCAGCGAGGCCGGGCGGGAGCCGGGGCGGGCGCGAGCGGGGGCGGTGGCGGTGGCGGAGCTCGAGTCCTGCAGCGCGCGCGCCCCGCCCCGGCCTCGCCCCGGCCCCGCCCCCGCGGGCCCCCGCCCATCGCCCCCTCCCGCTCCGCCCCCACCCCCCAACCTGCGCCGCTTGTGTCCGGGGACCAACCGGGCACCGGACCCCGCGGTTCCAGTCCAGACCTAGCCGCGCTGTCCAGCCCGGATCCTGCCACCTGGCCTGGGGGGTGGAGCTCAGGAGGGATGCCGGCGCCCCCATCCCGGCATGAAGTAAACATGCTGGGGTGCATCTTTGTGTATTTCATACGGTATTGTTTCCTAACACATATGGTTGTTTTTAAAAATTTTCCTAACAACTTGGTTTTGCTTGGGAAAAGGTTATGGTTTTAGAAGGACTAAACACCTAACCTAGTTTTGGTATCTGGAACTCTAAAAGTTGAGATCCATGTTTATGAAAATGATTGAATTTGGATTGAGATAAGGATTCACAAAGTAATTGTTTCTTCTCAAAAAAAATTAATAAAGATTTTCTTGCCCGGCGTTGTGGCACACACCTGTAATCCCAGCACTTGGGAGGCTGAGACAAGAGGATGGATCTACATGAGTTCAAGACCAGCCTGGGCTACAAAAGTGAGCAGAAGGCCAGTCTGAACTGGATAATAAGACCCTGTCTCAAAAAAAAAAAAAAAAAAAAAATTAACTGTTTTAGCATTTGAAACACAACACCTTTCATCCCATTTTTTTTCAGGAAGTGTAATACGGATTCAATATGGATTTATATGATGTTGCTGCATGGTAGTTCAGAAATTATCAAATATACACAACTCCGACTGTGTGTAACCATAGAACAGAGTCGAGGCTCTGTCACCATCATAGTGAATGCAGCTACTTCTCTCCGAAGAGGATTTTCTTTTCTGTTTTTTAACATCTTTGTCCAAACTCCTCTCCTTTGAGAATTCCTTCTTCCCATCAGATGTGACTAGGACAAACTTCCCTGCATGTCACCAGCACATGACCTCGCCGGTCCTTGCAGTGCTTCTCCTCTGTGGAGCCCAGAGTCGGCAGGTGGGAAGGACCCTTGTGCTGGTATCTGAGACCCCCCAGGTCTACAGCACCTGAGGTCAGACTGAGACAAAGCCCAACCAGAGAAAAACACATTGAGCAACAGGCTGAAAACTTCCCGGCAATGTCAGAGACCCTACAGGCAGCCAGCTCTGAAAGTAGCAGAATAATTCAAAAATTTTTATAAAATCATAAAAAAAATTGATCTAGGGGAATGAAACTTTTGATCTGAAAGTTACCTGGGCCAAGTTCATGATCTCTAAAACTGAAGAGTGAATTTCAGGAACAAACAGTTTAAGAGCAGGATATTCATTGGGAGAAAGCAAGCTTCTGTCAGAGGACAGAACAGGGTCTTCAGCTGTCTCTTCCAGCGACGTTTATGGAATAAAACCGTCTGATGAGGTGGGCTGCAGGTAGAGAACATGGGAACTCGCTTAGGTGGGCACAAGATTGGGCCAAACTACGGCCACCAACCAGGTTGCACACACCAATACTCAGGTAAAGTGGATTAAATACAGGACCAAATGGAGAAGCCAGTCATGTAGCATGCTGGCGTGAACATAGAGCAAGGGTTTATCTGGTAGTGGGTAGTGGATTAGCGATCTTCCTGGCTTCCTCAAGGTGAAGATCAATCCCAGATGCTTACCTTCAGGGAGGTGACCATTTGTTCAGTCTTTGGTCTTTAGGTCCTGGCGCCCAGCAGGTGCCTCTGTCTTTCTCACAGTTGCAAGGTGTCTCATCGTCCATGCTGTCCCCTGGAGGGCTTGGCCCGTTGGACTGCCTATCATATTTCTAACTCAGCTGCCTACAACAGAATGACCTAAGATCCATGCTTTAGAAACCGCCAACATAGCCAGTGGGCTCCAGGTCTTCAGGTGTCTACATCACTTCTTCAAGTACATGCCAAAGATCACTAAATGAGAAGCCCTAACTTTTAGTAGGATTAAAAGTCTCACTGAGGGCATTCTTGTTACCTGGGGTAGATCTACTGTCCAAAGGCCTCCTCACCCAAACCAAAAACCAACGAAAGATGGGGTTAGAGGACCACAGGGAAAACAGTAACGCATCTAAACCCAAACCCCGCCGTTTGCTGACACAGGCCCTTTCTTCTTTTCCGTAAAAGATGTCAGAGCCTTCCACAGGCTTTCAGGGGGTGTTGAAATTACTTTTCTGTACAGGAGTTTTCTTGTGCTGAGTACTGTTCAAAAGTGGATCACTGGAGCCTGTGCTTGGAGTTCTTTTCTTTGATAGAAATTTTTGTCTGGAAAAGGAGGTAACTAGATGTAAGTAGGACCCAAATATCTATACACTAATCGGTATGCTATGCCACAGTTAGGAGCAATCACTCCTATGAGGAAAAGAAACGGCTCCTGGGAGGCCGAGAGATCAGACAATATCCAAGCAGCACCGCCCTGCCCACCCTGGGCGCACAGCCTCTCCATCCTTGACAACAGCCCCGGGGATTATCCGTGTTGCTTGTCTCAATCAGGCTGATGCTCAGAAATCCAAGTGGCTGGATTAGGCTCACAGTGACCGGTAGCACCTAACTATAACGTTGACCATTTCTGAAATAGTCGGTGCAGAGCAACTTACGTGCTTTGCTGACGGCTGTCAACAGCGCTGAATAGAAACAGAGTGTCCATTTTATGAACAGGAAGTTCTGCCCAAGAAAGCCAGTGATACATCCAAGGTCACAGAGCTGTTCATGAGAGGACTTAAAGGCTGCCCCCTAGGACGCTAACACGCATGCACGCACGCATGCACACACACACACACACACACACACACACACACACACACACCCCTTGTAATCAAAACCAAGCTGTCTCGAGCCATGTAAATCATCCATCTAATAAGACAGCCCCTAATCATTGGGGGGGGTATTTAAATTTAAATAAATTAAATGTTAGGGTATTTAACTTCATGGAATGAAACTTTTTACTTTTAAATGTAAATTAATTAAAATTTGGTTGGTCTCATGCCATCTTTAATGACTGCAGTGGTAACATGTGGCGCAGGGCTGCCTTGCTGGATGGCTGAGATTAAAAAGAAAATTTCACCACTGTGCATTCTTTTTTTAGAGAAGGGTGCCTTATCCTACTTGTCTGTGTCATTGGTTGAATATATATCATCCTATTCCACGAAAAAAGAACAAGTGTATAAGAAGCTAGACTAATTTAAAAGACTGAAAGAAAGAAAAAACCAGTTTTGTGTGTATAAAAGATAAGGAAGTAGATTGTAAGTCAATGATACAGTACTACTCTTAAAACAAAAGTTAAGATTAAATGATATTCATAAAATTAAAAATTAATTCAAAATTAAATATTTTAAAACACTTCAACTAAGGAAAAGTTTTCATGATAGTAAAGAATTACTAAAAATAAAACATAACAAATACTATAATGGCAAATATATGACGAGAACTTCTAACAGTTTGGGGATAGGATATCACATAAACTTCTATGTCATGGACACAGACAGTGCCCATGACACTTACTGGTGGCCAGCTGTGACTTGTGGAACTGTGCTACTGCTATTTCCTTGATAGTCACCCTGTAGTCCCAGACAGAATCATGACCCATAGGGTGCAGGAGAAGTCCATTTGTAGAGTATGCTGATGGACATATTCTGCCACTGTATACAAAAGAATAGTTGAAAGACTCCTGTTGTATATCTCTTTTTCTCCTGTGTTTAATTGTTCACCCTATTTGGTGAGTTCCTTCCTTTCTACTTCATGGAATTGTAGTCACTGTGATCCCTCTCTAGAATAACTTTCAGTAGCTTGTGTACGGTTGGCTTTGTGATCATGAAATTCTTTAGTTGTTCTTTGCCATGAAAGTATTTCACTTCTCCATTACACATGAAAGAGAGTTTTGCAGGGTGTAGCAGCTCAGGTTGGAATTTGTTTTCTTGCAAGACTTGAAGTACTTTGCTCCATGCTCTTCTTGACTTCATGATTTGTAAAGAGAAATCTGCCAGTATTCTGATGAGTTTTCCTTTAAATTTGATCTGCTTCTTTTCTCTAGCAGCTATTAGTATGTTGTTCCTGTACTGAATTTCTGGGATCTTGATTATTATATGTCTGCGTTTGGTTTTAATTGGAGGGTTGATGTTATTTGGAGTTCTGTGTGCTTAGGTTACCTGAATGTCAGATTGTTTCCCCATATTTGGGAAGTTTTCTGCTATTACTTCTGCCCATATTCTTTTTATATCACTTGTATTGACTTCTTCTTTCTCACTGATGTCTATTGGTCTTATGTCGTTCATTCTGCATCGTCTTGTAGATGCTGAGTTTTTTTTTCTTGCATCCCAGTTGTTCTTAAGAGATTTTTTTTTTTAAATCTTTTCACTAGCTGCAATGGTGTCTTCAAGGCCTGAAAGTCTATTTTCACTTTCATTCAAATGGTTTTGGCAGCTTGTGATTGAGGCATTAAGTTCCTCTGAATCTGCTTCATGGATTCTATTACTTTCCTAGGTTGCTCATTCAAGGATTACACCATTTTTCTATTCTCCTCCATTTTTTTTTTTATCAGTGTCTTCCTTAGGAGTACTTAGTACTTCTTTTATTATAGTTATCATTTCTTTTTTTACTTCAGAAATTATTTCTGATTTGATTTCCTCTATACCTTTCTGCAGTTGTTTCTTTACTTCAGATACTATTTCAGAGATTTCAGGTGTGTGATTTCCAATTTCTTCTATGCTATTGATGCCTGCGTTTGTTCTGGGTGGGCTTGGGGTCTGAGAATGCTTTCTGCTTTTTCTGTTTGTCACTTTGTATAGCACTGTGCTATGGTTTGTATCTAGGTGTCCCTCCAGAGCCTCATGCAGTCATGGGGGGGCACTTCTGGAATTTGTGATTGGTTAATATGAGTGTGGGTGCTGCATTTCAGTGCAAGGGAGGAAGAGAAGTTAGCTGCTTGAGCTGCTGCAAGCTCTCCCTGCTCTCTTGCTCTTAGCTGCCGCCATGAAAGGTTGCTCTCTGCCATGCGCCAGTGGGCCTTGGAGCCAGCTGAATATGGACTGAAACCTCCAGTACCTGTGAACTAAATAAACCTTTCCTTCCCTCATTTTGTGTCAGGTATTTGTCCCAGCAACAAAAGTAGAGTAACTGAAATACTGTCTTCTGGCCTTTGGTGTAGAGCTTTCACGCAGTTATTACCCTAACACCAGGTCCGGATGGTTGAAACTCCTTCAGGTGGGCGTGGCTTGGGTCTGGCTGCTGCGCTCCACTTCTTCCTGCTGCAGCCCTTGGAGGGGAACCGGCTGTGCCATTCTGGAGAGATGTTCTGCTCCTGGATCAGGGGTGGGTCTTGCCTCTAGCTTCTCTGCAGGGAGTTCTGCTGCACCAGACACTCTGGGCCTGGACTACAACTCAATTGAGGGTCCGGTGGGCCCCAGGTCATCTCACTGACACGCCGGGCCTGGGCTCCTGGTCAAACCAAGGTGTCCTTTTAGTGATCTTTGCACTATGATGAGTTGAGTCCCCGAATGTAGAGTTTGTAGCTGATCAATTCCCTTCCAGGTATGAAATTATTCTATGCTTGAAAACCAAGGTATTCTATCCACCTCTGTGAAATAAATAATTAATTTTTAGCTCCATATTTCTATCAGCTTGCAGATGTTAAAAAATCTTGGGGCCTGGGAAGATAGTTTAGTGGTCTAAGCACCTGCTTTGTGAGCACAAGGACCCAGGTTTGACCCCCAGTACTGAATGCCATGCTAGCCTGGAACTCAGAGCACACTGCAACAGCTGCTGAAACTGGGTGTGATGGCGCACACCTATAATCTCAGCGCTGGGGAGACTGAGGCAGGAAGATCACAAGGTGCCCAAGCTGCATAGCGAGGCCCTGTACTAAATAAATAAATGTTTTGAAAGCACTATGTCATAATAGTTCGTGTTATAGATGTATTCTAGATTCTCATAAACAATCTGAAATATAATACCAAATATGTAGAATGTTTTTAAACTACCACAGTGAGGAGAACTTGGAATACCAGCTTGCTTAATAAAAACAGAGTTCTTTTATTTATTTATTTTTTGGCAGGACTGGGATTCAAACTCATGACCTTGCACTTGCCAGGCAGGCACTTGTGCCACAGAGCTATCTCTCCAAACGCTAGAGCCTATTTGTTTGATGTGGACTCAGTCATTCTTATTCTCCCTGGACTTGAAAATCAGTGTCGACATGAATTGCTGAAATCCATAATTGCACTCAAAGTACTTTCTAATCAAATATTAATCCTGTTCATTAGTAGTCAGAGGAATAAACTGATTTAAACTCTTCTCCATCTGCCCACCTCTGCATGGTAGAAATGCTGATGAGCAAAAGTAGACAAGCCAGAGAAGATAGGAGAGGGACGAGGAGGGGGTCGAAGGTCCCTGGGCTGCAGATGGCACCAGGGTAGAGCAAGCAGTTCTCTCTATTTAAGAGAAGCTTCAAGCAGGCGCACACACTTGCATGCCTCCCTGTCCAGCATGTGTTTTTCCCTAAACTCATTTCGAAGTGTTCGTTGTGATTTCTAAATGTCTTACGAGAATATATTCAGAATCTCATGTGGTCAGTTCTACTCTTCTGTAAACTGGTATTAATCTAAAAGATGGGCAGCGGTGTTTCTGACAGCTGGAGAAGTTACCTGAACATTGTAGGAAGATTTTTTAACAAAATGTCAGAGTGTTTTTGGTACAGACTTGAATTCTGGCTCCTTCACCCACTCAACCCTCCTGCACTCATTCTGCCACTGAAGCTCTGACGTTCCAGGTTTTTACTTGTGCGTCCCTTAGCAGGAAAGCTTCCCCGGTTAAACAAGCAAGCACATAGCCAATCCAATGCGCTCCGCTTTACCTCCTCTGCGGCTTTGCTTCCATGCCCAAATTGGTAAAGATCAGCCTTTTGAGCAGTCATTCAATGATATTAATTCATTTACTTACCCAGGAATTACAAGTATCCTTGACCCTCTGTTAGCTCTACGGCCAACACTTCCAAGTAGACAAGCTTTTACAGCACATTGACATAAGAGTGAAATGGTGCAGAACTGGGTAGAGGGGAGGATGGGAGGATTGGAGGGGGGGTCCCCAGCCCCAGGTCAGCATTCCACCCATCCAAAATGCCTCATCTAAATGCTGCTGGAGAATATGCAGGAGGAATAGATCATGCTGCCCAGACACCCTTTAGGAAAAACAGCAGCACACGTGGACAGCTTGCGATCCCTGACTGACATAGGCTATCCATGCGGTCAGCCTCGGCTACGAGAGTAGCGCACAGCGCAGAGTTACCGGTGCATACCTCACTTGCTGCCCCCACTTCCCGCATAGTTGCTAGCTGGGGGCTCATGCTGAGCAGGCACTTTAAAGAGTAGAGGGATTTTTTTCATAATCATAAGGCAGACCAATCTCACAAAGTTTGCATGACTGGATACCCGAACTCTAAGTGAGCATCTTATCATGCTGTCCTCAGCTCTTTCTCAGTTACATTGGATATCATGGTTTATTTATTAGAACTCCAGCTACAGCACACACTAGTAAGTCATGCAGTGCTATTACACACTCTAACAATAAGTGAGGCCTTGCGAACCTCATCGGAATGTAAGCCACATGAGAACAGGGATGGAGCCAGGCCTTCTTCTGAAATCCCCTTTACTGTTTAGCAGACTTGAGGTGCTGATAAAGCTTTATGAGGTGCCATTGATATAATACATGCTTTGACAGCACAACTGAGAGTCCAAGTGTGACGTCCCCTCATCTCGGCTTCCCCATCCTGCATGCTGCATCTCCTGCTTAACCAGGTCCTGAGCACAGGATGTGCTGTCCCTCTGGAGAAGCCCCTGCTCTGAGCTCAGCCCCGACAGTCACCCGACAGCCACCCAACAGCATCCATCCCGCCTGAGACGGAGGGAAAAGACTGGAGTTTTACAGGAAGTTTAGGGCCATCTAGGACAGTTACAAATACATCAGCATGCAATCTCCTTTTCTAAAGGAAAAGGTCGTATTTGAAAGAACAGAGGTGTGGTGATGGTCCTTGAACCACTGTGAACCACTCAGGCATGGCTCAGGGCACCAGGTGGAAGCTGCTGGAGAACCGGGCCTCAGGACAGCACCCCAGAGGCTCAGTGTTCTCCCCCACCTCCCGACAGCTGACTGCACTGGCCTCCTCCCCTCCCTCCAGAGCTGGTGACCGCGGCTGCATCTCCTTAAATTCTAGTTATGACACTTCCATAGTAGAGCTACAGGCACCAGGTATAAACGGACAGGGAAAGAAAATCACTAAGCTTGCCTGATACTTCTGGGCTCCTGGCCTGTCGTCCACGTGCCTGGGCAGCATGTACCTCCTGCTGCTGGAAGGGCATGCATGTGCACACACACGCCCTCTTCCCATCCACGCCTAGGTTGTCTTCAGCGTCGCATCTTCCATGAAACTTCACACATCTAGGCAGGCCATGTACAGATACAACCACAGCTTACTGCTTATCTGCCATGTCACTAAGGAAGATGTTGACGGGCTGCGCTGCTTTCCTGTCCTTCGACTTCTGGAAGCCCTTTAAATTAGAATGCAGTGTTTTTGATAATATGACTAAGTTTAGATTTTAATGTTTCATGTGATTCAATGATATCCGCAAGTTATTCTTATACATTTAAAATAACCCAAACACACTGCTAACATGAAAGCTGACAATCTGCCATTAATGTAATATAAAAATAATTAATTTTAACTTAACTTTCCAGGCAGTGGTCTTAAGTGCAGAGCAAAATATTGCTCCAAAATTATTTTCTTACTTCATAAGTAAAATCTTCTATAAACATGAAATTTTAATGGATATATATATATATATATATATATATATATATAACCATTATATATGTATGTGTAATTTAGTGCACAAACGGTACTCAGTATTTAGATTCTGGTCTGTATCTGGGCTTTATCCTTTAATTCTGTTTTGTTCACATGTATTTTACGTATTTTGTGTAGGGTCTCACTACGCAGCTTGGACTCATAGTGAGTCACCAGTTTCAGCTCCCCAGTGCTGGGATTAGAGGCATGCACCACGGAACCTAGTTTTGGTGGTCTGCTTGGAGTGTTCCGGGCGGGGCCCGCATGGCATGTGGTATTGAGGATTCAACCCAGGTCCATGTGCTTTGCCTGCATAGACCCTTAGACAGCTGAGCCATCTCTAAGGCTCCACACATATCTTAAAGATAAAATTTGCTTGTTATTCTTATATTTTATCTTTTCCTTTTCACTAAATGAAATGATTACTATCAGCATTCTGATGTTATAGATCCTAAAAGATTGGCTAGGCAGTCACAAGAATTTCAAAACTGCGGAAGCAAGGATAACATTGACATCTAAAACTTCACACACTTCTCCTCCGCAGTCTCTGGCTTTGGCGGGGGTGCCACCAAGCCTGTGCCCACAAGGGTTAGTGACTTGGACCACACCACAGAGAGCATCCCCTGGGAGGCTGGGACAATGCACACAGCTACCTGGCCACTGAACATTTCATTTTATGAATTTTCCTGAAAGTGTCAGCAACAAAATTAGAAAACTGTAATTACTGCCGGGAGCAGTATTTAAGGCCCAGCTCACGTGACAGAGTGTGCGATGTGGAGCACAGAGCCAGGAAGCACTGCACGGATGAAGGGACCCCTCCCATGCTACGGCAGAAGGGTGACGTGCTCGAGAGGGCAAGCAGACCTAGTATGGCAACCCTCAGAATCCTCCTTTTTGTTTCCTGGACACATCTGATTCACTTGATATAGTCCTGCAAACAAATTATTTCAATGAAGTTAAAGCAATTTTCCCAAGTTCATGGGGTTGAAATGTTTTTGGTAAAGATGAATAGAGAGCAGAACACATGATTTTTAAATAAAAGTTATAAAAATGAAAAATATATATTCCTACTTTGGTAAATAGATACTAATTATTCAGAAATAAACTCAGCATATTGTATGTTTATCATAGAATATCTGCAGAAAAGAATCAGCGTTGAGGTTACTTGATACTGTACAGCCTGCACAGTGAAAGACTTACTGTGTTTTTCCACATGTTGGTTAAACCGCATAATGTACAAGCAGTAAAATAGCTCCAGCCACAAATATGCCTGCATATTTCCAGTTCTTATTCCTTTTAATTTACTTAGATAGTTTTCTTTTGCAATGATAAGAAAAGCCTTCAAAATGTTTCAAAGAACCCAGGAATACATTACACAAGACAAATTGCAGTGAGTTTATTCTGCTACCTGGAGGGCTATCGAACCAGAATGCCTCTGGTGCTTCCTAAATGACCAGGCAAAGGCAGCCAGTCCCACTTTACCTCAGTGCGGCTGGTCAAAGGTTCTCCTCTCCTTTGTGCACAGAGGATTATGCTGCTGTGAATGTGTTTGGAGGGCTCAGAATTCGCAATGCAAGCTGAGACTTTACCTGCAACGCGCTTGACCCACTACCAGTAGAACCCGAGTGCAACGTTGTTTTTACAACAGAATTAGGAGAAAGATAGAAGAGAAAAATACAGATTGAACCGATTTGAAGGAAGTTTACTCTTTCGTTCTTCATTTGTTCACCTGGTTAATCTATACAGCATTACAAAGCTTCTTGGTCTTGTGTCTGCATAAAGTTCTCAGGACAGCATAGTAAACTAAGGGGCAAGGGGCTTGTGCTACTGAGTTTACCTGTTCTTATGACAGATAGGAAAAGGGAATGATCGTACATGTAAAGTTAACTCTGAATAATAGTGACTTGGTTTGCGTTCAACAGGATGATGCAATAGCAGGCATACAGCTTGTGTGCAGGCGTTAGGCAGAGCGGGCGTTCACTACAGAGAGGCCTTTGGGCTAGGACTGAGCAATAAGAGAGGAGCGGCCCCGAGAGAAGCAGGTGTCTTCCAGGCCCCGGGCAGGGGTGAGTGCGGAGTGCTGTGGAAGAGAAAGACCAGCATGCCGAGAATGCAGCGGTGGGGGGATAGGAGCGGGCAGGCTGGTGCTCCAAAGGGAAGGGAAGGAATCTGTGTTTCTCTACCTGCTGTGAAAACCCCAGATGCGGGCCAGGCGGGATGGCTCAGTGGTTTAAAGTGCCTGCTTGGGAAAGCTTGGGCGGCTTCAGGGACCACGGTTCGATCCCCGGCACCACATGCTGCGCCAGCCCTGCCCTTGAGGCGGGCTGAGCCAGCCATAAGAATGAGTGAATAAACAAATAAAGGTTCTGAAACAAGAAAATAAAAAAAAAAAAAAGAAAAAAAAAGAAAACCCCAGATGCAGTGTCAGTGGCTTTCTGTTTCTGTGAGATCGGTTCAGTTGGAGTGTCACACCTGGGCTGGGTGCAGTGAGGAGGGGTAAGAGTGGAAGCTGGAGCCCGTTTGGACCCTTTGGGGTGGTCTAAGGAAGCATGTGGAGTAGCAGTCCTAAAGGTGAAAGGAGATTTAATTAGTTCAGGTTGCAGCTTGGGAGCACAGCCCGGAAGACTCGCAAGTAGGCTGTGTAGAGGAGGTGATGCGCGGTAGAATGAGAACAGTCACCTCACACTGGAGTAAGAAATAGAGCATGATTCTGGGAAGAAGAGCCTTGGGTGTCAGACAACGTTGGTGTTAGGCGGGAGCAGAGGTCTAGTCAGATCTCGTGCCTCAGTACCTGCCTCAGCGGTGGCAGATGGCCCAACGGCTCCCACACAAGAAGGCTTCCCACGGCCACAGTGCCTCGGAAACAGCTTTGTTAATGAGGCCAGCGTCACTCAGGCTATCCTAAGCTGAATACTGAGGTAGTTTTAAGAATTTTTTAAAAAATCAATGTGCCGGGCGTGGTGGCTCACGCCTGTAATCCCAGCACTTGGAAGGCTGAGGCAGGAGGATCGTTGTGAGTTCGAGACCAGCCTGGGCTGCAAAAGTGAGCTCAAAGCCAGCCTGAACTGCACAGTGAGACCCTGTCTCAAAAATTAAAAAAAAAATAAAAATAAAAAATCAATGTGATACTGAAAACATGTATTTTGAAAAACTTAATTTCGGGTCCAACAAAGAGAATTTCCCTTTCTGTCTTATTTCATGTTTGTTACTACCTTTAAAGGTAGCAAGTTTAAGCACACGGGAAAGTGAAGAGATAGAAGTTCAAATATTTATGAGACTTTAGAAGGTGGAGTAGACCCCTCCCTAAAATAAAAAAAAATGTACAAAAAATGATTTGAGTAAGTTACAACATATAAATCATAAACATGCCTCAGGAGATACAAGCTGCGTAGAACGCGTGAGAGAAGAGCCGAGACAGATTCTAAGGAGATCTCCGTAGGTTGGAGCAGCAAGCCAGACCTGAGAGGTGAAGCCCAGGGCGTGTGCAGTCACTGGTGCACTGAGAGAAACAGTCACCCGCCCTTAGGTAGCCACAGTCACCCGCCCTTATGTAGCCAACAGCGCACCCAGCAACCCAAGGCCACAGGTTGGGAGGGCGGAGGAGTTACATGCTGCTTAGTTGCTCTTCCAAGTTCCCACGCTAGCGAGATAATGTAATGTTTGTGCACGTGGACCTTATTTATTTCACTTCCCAACGTGGTCTCTAGCTGTATCCATTTATCTACAAAGCCTCCACTTGATCTTTTTTAAATAGCTGAACAATACTCCATTGTGTTGAAATCTAAAAGGTACAGCAGATACTGTGAAAGGGAAAGAAACTGTTCAATGGGGAGGAAAATGGATGAGGAAAAGGATGAATGAGCTAAGGGAAAAAGGTCTGTAGAGGCACACATGCAGGGCAGCGTGGACACCACCTCGTCTACTTCTGCTGGCCTTTGGGAAGGGGCAGGTAATGTTGGATTTTCCTTTTTTCTTACTTTGACTTTATTTTCCTGTTTTGAATGTCTTAAAACTTCCTTGCTGTTGTTTTGGTCTGTTTTTTTCCTTTGAACGAATCTTGCACATTTATACAGGCAATCTGAACAACTGACTTGAAGACAGCATCATGTCATGTGGCAACCATTGCTGAGCTCCTGCTGCCTTGATGAAATCTTGCATCATTTGTAAGCTGCGTTTTCTTTTTTTTTTTTTTTTTTCTAGCTATCACTATTTTGTGCTTTGTAAAAATGGGGCCAGACAAATAGCTCAGTGGATTAAAGCACCTGCTAGCAGGTGCAGGATTGGGGTTCAATCCCCGGGCCTGTCGTACTGGTCCTGGGCCCTCCCCCAGGGCGCACTGAGAGGGCAATGGAGACTGGGTGTGCTGGTGCACACCTGTAATCCCAGCTCTTGGGAGGCTGTAAACAGGCGGATCACTATGAGTCCCACCTAGTTGTGGGACCCTGAACACCCTGTAGGCCCTTCCCTAAAACAGACACACACACACACACACAAATAATAATAAAATAAGTAAAGGAGTGAAGGTTGGATCTTGGCATCTCCTCCCTCCCCTCTACCCAACCAGTGCAGAGCGGGCTGCTCCGTGCAATGACAGCCATGCCTGAGCATGGCCCTGAAAGGAAGGGAGGACGCTGAACACGGGGTCTGCAGTGCGCACCTGAGCCAAGGCAGGGTCTGGGCGTGCAGACGCTCGTGTTGTGCAACACCACCCGAGAGGCTGCTCAGGGGAACGCGCCCAGGTGGAAGGCGGCATCGTGGGCCCGCGGAAATCGAGCAGGGGTGCAGAAACCTCTCTGTAGCTAGGAGGACAGGCTGCTTACGATGGGGAGCGCCAAGAAGGCTTTCCAAAGAGGCAACCTTCACGTGAAGATCTCCAGGACACAACAGAGTCAGCAAATAAGTGACACATTCCTGGCAGGAGGCAAAGTGGTGCCGTGGCTATAAGGCAGGCACAAGTTCATGTGTCCGGGGATCAGAGGGTCACGGTGATGTGGTTCTCTTCTCTATTCAAGTCCGTGTACGGTGCTCGGTGGTCTTAGCTGCCATGAATTCTGTCTTCTTTCTTAATTCTAGTTTACCATCACAAGCACTTTCTCTATGAGAGGCTCGCACCGAAGGAATCAAGGATTAGAAAGGTCTTCCAGGGCACTGAGGGAGCTCTGAGAAGGACTGGCCCGCCCACACCTACTGCATGAGGCTCTCGTTCTCAGGATGCCTTGATTTTAGGGAGAGGAAAGCGAAAGGGACAAAAGCCTCACTGATTCCTTTAAACTCAAATAATAAGACAATACAAACCATTGTAAAGTGCTTTAAAGAGAATAAAAACTAATATAAAGACATTTGAAATGATCCAGAATTCTCTAAAACAATGACAGGAAGTGAACAATGGTTGTTAGAGTGCAGATCATTGTCTTCAAATTAGTTCTTCAGCTTACCAGACATAGGCATGAAAAACTGGTCAAAAATTGTTAAAAAATTAAGAAGGAGAAAAATGTTGAAGCAATCTATGCTCACTGAACAGTGAGCCACTGTGCCTTCAGGGAAATAGCCACGAAAAGCAAAAGCACCCGTGGTCACCGAGCCTGGTACATCAAACTGCTCTGTCACCCAGCTGCAATAGGATCAAACTCCACACGAGCACATGCCTAGCGGTAGCTCAGTAAAGAAAGTACAACATAATATAACATTATATTACATATAATAATATAATGTATTATTGGAATATAACATAGCAAGGAACAGGAATAAACTACTTATGTAGGTTACAGTATTGATGAATTTCAAATACATTATTATTATTATTATTATTATTATTATTATTTTATGACCAGCTCAGCCTGCTCTGGGGGTGGGGCTGGCATAGCATGTAGTGCCAGGAAGATTGAACCCCTGGTCCCTGCGGTTGCCTAAGCTTTCCTAAGCAGGCACTTTATTTATTTTTTAATTACTTTTAATAAGAAATAATACGATAGTTTCAAAACATGTTAGTACATTTGCAATAATTGACACATTGCATATTGTCCTCATAATAGTTATACAGAGCACAGGATGTTCACATGATAAATTTTCTAATCAACATTGGTAAGGAAAGAAAAAAAGAAAAAAATTCTTCTCTTTGAACTAAGAGGAAGTCGATGTATACATAGTCCAGTGTTCCATAATTGCAGCGAATTACCCATGAAACTGGTAATGTTGGAGGCTGTTGATTTAAGACTCTTACAGCTCATCATACTAATCTAGCTCTGCATTTCATGCTTCACAATTAAGCTTTTCCGCTGGGTGATGAAGGACAAGTTAAAGCAAGACCTGTATAACTAAACATTCATCTTTTGTATCTTCCAAGGTCAAATCCCCTCAGGATTAACTTTGGAACCATGGACAGTGCTTTGTAGAACTGTTGTTATTGTCAGCCATTGGATCAAGTCACGGCCATTGCTTGACCAGTTTGCTGTCTGTGAAAGCCTCAGAGAATGTTTTCTCTCTAGGTGACTCTCCTTAGACACGCTATACTTCATTTATCCCTTTCCTCTGAGCTAAGCAGGCACTTTAGACCACTGAAACATCTCGCCGGCCACAAATTCATTATTGTGAGTAAAGAAGCTGAGTTAAAAAGATTGTATATGCAGAGTTCTAGAGCATACCAGCAAGTCTGTAGTGATGAGAAAGAGGCCCAACTTTCTTACGTAAGGGAAAGAGGGAGGTGAGTAGACTCTCGCATGGCGGTGAGAGTGCTTCCTTGTTGACTGTGGCGAAGATTTCAGGGGCGAGTACACAGGTCAGAACTCACCAATTGGTACTTTTTAAATATGTGACGCGTATTATACTTTGATTGCGCTATCAGTATAGTTGGGAAGTATAGCAATTAAGGTGTGAAATAAAACAAAGCAAAATGAAAAAGCATTCCTGTTCTGTGATGTGGACTTGAATTGTCCCCTGAGGCCCATGTGATAGAGACATACTCTCCCTTGAGGCTGTTGGAAGATGGTGGGAGCTTTAGCAGGTGGGGCCTTGCCAGAAGTGGGTGGGCCGTCAGAGGAGCGCTGGGACCCGGTTCTTCCTCGTGTTCTCTTTCTCTTCTTCCTCCAGGCTGTGAAGGGAGCATTTGCCTGCTAAGCGCTGCTGCGCAGATGCGCTCCCTGGCACAGGCCGGGAGGCGATGAGGCCAGATGGTCCCGGGCTGAGTCCCTGAGCCGTGAGCCGCGAGCGGAGCTCATCCTTCCCTCCTCACCAGACGGTTACAGGCCGTGGCCACGCCTGGGAAGGGCAGCTCCACCGCCACGGTTTCTGACTCCTGCCGGGGCAGGCATCATGGTCACCCTGTCTCTGCCAGTGTTCCTTCTTCCCTGAATGCTCGCACTGGGGCGCTACGCTCCACCCCAACCATAATAGAGAACAATTGGCCAATTTTCCTAATGAACACGGATGCAAAAACCCTCAGTAAAATCTTAGCACACAGAACGCAGCAAGTCATCAAGATGATTACACATCATGATCAAGTGGGATTCATCCCAGGAATGGAGAAATGGTTCAATATATGCAAATCAGTAAATGTAATTCACTGTAAGACAAAGGCCATGTGTTCATCTCAGAAAAAAAAGTTTAACAATGTCCCACATTATTCATGATTTTTAAAACTATGAAAAATGAGAATAGGTGGTCTTTACCTCGATCTGATAAAAGCCATTTATGACAAACCAACAATCAGCAATATACTAAATGGACAAAAACTGAAAGTTTTTTTTGTCTAAAGTCAGGAGCAAGACAAGGATGTCACTAGTGCCATTCTTTTTCAGTATAGCTCTGGAAACATGTAGAGCAATGAGAAAAGAGAGAGAAATAATAGGAGTAAAGATAGGAAAGGAAGACGTGAAATTATCATTATTCACAGATGACATGATACTCTACATGGAAGATTCCAGAACTCCACCAAAAGAATTCTAGAGTCATTCTCCAATTCAGGAGTTTAACAGGATACAAAGATCAACACTCTAAAATGAATAGCATTCTGTGTACAAACAAAAAGCTCACTGGCAGAGAAATTAGGGAAACCACACCGTAGCTTCCCATGGCATCCAAAAAACATGAAAAACTTAGCAATGAAGCCAACAAAGGAAGTAGAAGAACTTTACAATGAAAATTGCAGTACTGGAAAAGAAGAGATCGAAGAGGATTTCAGAAAATGGAAAGAAAGATATTCTTTGCTAATTGATAGGAAAAACTAAAATAGTGAACATGGCCATACTCCTAAAATTGTTATACAGATTTGAGGCAATCTTTATCAAAATACCATTACCATACCTCACACAGCTAGAGGCAGCACTCATAAAATCCATCTGGAACCAGCAGCGACCTAGAATAGCAACAGCAATCCACGGCAAGAAAGGCAAGGCAGGAGATAACACAATCTCTGACTTGAAATTGTATTACAAAACGACTGTGCCAAAATCAACAACTGGCAGAAAAAGCAGACCTAAGGATCAGTGGAACAGATTAGAAGATGCAGACACAACCACAAACACATTCAGCCACCTTATCTCAGACAAAGGGGTCAAACATGTTCACTAAAGAAAGATAGCCTCTTTAATAAATGGTGTTAACAAAACTGGCTTTCTGCATGCCAAAGGCTAAAATTAGAGCCATGCATGTCAACATGCACTAAATTAAGGTTGAAATCGGTCCAAGATCTAAATATTAAAATAGAGACACTAAATCCACTGGAAGAGACAGTAAGTAGAAATCTTGAAGACAGAAGTAGAGATTTCATGAACGAAACCCAAACTACACAGGAAATATTTCAAAGAATCAACAATTAGAGTCTTATTAATAAGCTTTGCACATCAAAAGAAAATACCAAAGTAAAAAGATAACCCACAGAGTATGGAGAATTTATAGCCCACCTGTCCCTCAGATAAAGGACTTACATCTGGGACATTTTTAGATCTTATAAAGCATTTTTAAAAAATCAGGCACTAAAATTCAGAGACCCAATCCATAAATGAGTAACTGAGATGAATACAAGGTTGTCAGATGAAGGATTGCACATGGTGAATAGATATATAAAATATTTCTGTAATTTGTCATTCAGGAGATGAAAATTAAACATGGAGCTTCCATCTCATTCCAGAAAGAATGGTCATCATTAAGAAATCAACCAAAAACAAATGCTGGAGGGGCTGTGGGGGGAAAAGGAACCCTTTTCCCCTGTTGCTGGGAGGGTAGACTGGTACAATCAGTAGGGATTCTTCAAAATAATAGGACTAGAGTTCCCACTAAATCCAGCTATTTCCTTTCTGGATACTTTTCCAGAAGAGTTGAAAACATCACACCATAGTGATGTTTGTGCACCTATGTTTATAATAGCACAATTGGTCATAGATAAATCTTGAAAGCAACCCAAATGCTCATAAAATAAAGAATGGATGAAGAAGATTTTTTTAAAAAAATGTATTTAGGACATGGTCAACAGGGTTGATAGGGTCTCACTATGTAGATCAGACTCAGTGATTCTTCTGTTTTCAGCCTCCCAAGTGCTGCGATTACAGGCAGGAGCCACCAGCCCCAGTCTCAATCACCATCTCAGAATGCTTTGGGGATGGGGCTAGCATTGCATGCCAGGGTCAAATCCCAGCTGCTACGCTCTGCCTAAGTAGGTGCTTTAGTCTGCTGAACTATCTGACCCGCCCTTGAAGATGCAGTGTTTTTATGCAATGAAGTACTACTCAGCTGTTAAGAAAGATTAACTCAAGGCTTTTATTAGTAGTAGATGCAACTGGATACTATTCTCATAAGCAAAATAAATCAGGTTCAGTTGTATAAACATCATACTGTTCCCCTAGTGTAAGTAGTTGAAAGAGTTAATAATAAAAAAATTACTATAGCTCTTGGGAAAGGGAAAGAAATCGCTGAAATGGAAAGAGCAACTAGGATGGGGAAAAGGAGAAAAAGAGGAAGAAAAAATATGTGTTTACATGCATGCTGAAGGTAGCCAAGAAGATTGCACTGCTAATTTCTATTCATTAAAAGGAACGTTTACTGCTTATATCGTGTAATCAATTTTGCATTCCTCTATCTGGTAATCTCAGCGATTACTTTGAAGAGAACACTATGCAATATAATGACCACTGCTAATTACCTATCATCTTGTTTTGAACTTCTGTGTGATTTTTATTGTTTTATCTTTCTCTTTAAAATAAAAGGCATACAGAGTTCATTTTCTCTGGATGTATGTACTGAGTAGTGGAATTGCTGGAACATATGGTAGCTTTATTTTTAGTTTTTGAGGGCTGAGTGCCGCAGCTTCTATCTAGATAACCCCAGGGCCTTGTTCTCTCATAGCTGCTGCTCTCGGAAGAGAACTGGAGCATGCTATGGACCACTGGATTCTGGGAGGCGGGGCTTGTCTGGGTGCGGGGGGGCAGAGGGGCAGGGGGTGGGGAAGGACAGGTTTCTTCTTCCTTGATCCCAGGACGCGAGCAGCTTTGCAGTGCCAGCCCTGCTGCCATCCCTGCTTACCTTGGCTCTGAACCGCTATGGATCCAGAGTGTGAGCCAAAACCATAGCGACCACCTCCTTGCAATCTCGAGTTTTGGGCGTTGCACCACAGGAACGAGGGAATCATTAAGAAAATGGCCATGCTGCTTCTCATGGTGTCCAAGCAAGTTTACATTTCCATCCGGATCATAACGGAATTCTCCTCCATATCAGTACACACGCTCCTTACTTTTCACCTTTTTAGTGATCATCATTTACTATTTTTTTTTTTTTTTAATTTTGGAGTGGTTACGAGGGAGCATACTCAGGACTTTGTGCTTGCCAGGAAGGTGCTTATGCCACTGAGCTATCTCCTTGGCCCATGATCACCACGCTAACTGGAGTCAGGCAATATCTCCTTTTAATTTGCCTTTCTCTGACTGATAATGTTAAGTATTGCTTCATACCCTTAGTGGATATTTATAGTAATATAAAGATGAGACAGGCCCAACTGATATCCTGAGAAACAGGAAACAAGAGACAGAGCCCAGGGAGAGGGCTGCTGTCTGTTGCAGATCCCGGAAAGCTGGGATTTAGGGCTGCAGACAGCAGCTTCTCTTGCTGGCGTCCTGTTTGTTGACCTCTTGCTTGGGATGTTAATGGCTGTCTCCTTGCTTGTTACCTGTTAGTATCTGTGTGAGCCGCCTAGCGTTACCTAAATGGTAGAAGACGCAGTGATTTGTAATCTGTATTCACCAAAGGAGCCGTGCACGTTACTTAAAGTTAGCCTGCTTTTAGCCCTCCACGAAGGTGTGTTGTATGTTGTGATCTGGAGCCGAAAGAAAGTACGAAAAGACCTGATGAACGTAGCTTCAGAGGTCTCCCTGAGATCTGTCTCCCTTGAAGTGAGCCCAGAACTCCAGAAGCATCTCCTTTTTATTTAGGTCATACAGCAGAAGGATTACAAGGAGGAGAGGAGACTATTACCAGTGTTTCAAGTAAGGGTGGAGACATCCATCAGGATCAGCTGTTACACCAATGTCTCACCTAGGACGGAGACATCCACCAGGATCAGCTGTTACATCAGTGTCTCAAGTAAGGGTGGAGACATCCATCAGGATCAGCTGTTACACCAATGTCTCACGTAGGGCGGAGACATCCATCAGGATCAGCTGTTACACCAATGTCTCATGTAGGGCGGAGACATCCATCAGGGTCAGCTGTTACACCAATGTCTCACGTAGGGCGGAGACATCCATCAGGATCAGCTGTTACACCAATGTCTCATGTAGGGTGGAGACATCCATCAGGATAAGCCGTTACACCTTTTTAAATCCTAGTTTTCTGAAATCCCTAAGTAACAGATTACAACCCACCCTAAACTTTGTTGTTCTTCGCTTATTTAAGATGCTAGTTTCTAGCCGGGCGTAGTGGCACACACCTGTAATCCCAGCACTCGGGAGGCTGCGGCAGGAGGATCGCTGTGAGTTCGAGACCAGCCTGGGCTACAAAAGTGAGCTCAAGGCCAGCCTGAACTGCATAGTGAGACCCTGTCTCAAAAAGACAAAAAAAAAAAAAAAAAAAAAAAAAAAAAAAAAAAAAAAAAAAAAAAAAAAAAAAAAAAAAAAAAAAAAAAAAAAAAAAAAAAAAAAAAAAAAAAAA
>PVJA010006356.1:0-24615 GCA_004027025.1 Myocastor coypus
AGAGAAGAGAAGAGAAGAGAAGAGAAGAGAAGAGAAGAGAAGAGAAGAGAAGAGAAGAGAAGAGAAGAGAAGAGAAGAGAAGAGAAGAGAAGAGAAGAGAAAAAGAATCTGGAAACTAAAGAAAAGCATAATGAGTCAAACCACTCAGAAAAATAGTGTCAATTTGGCTGACCTCCACTCAGTATTCTGTAATACTAACCACTTTCTACACATAATGTGAAGTAATATATATATATATATATATATATATATATATGCGCACATAGCGTGTATATATGGTATATTACATCATGCAATGTTGCATTTTATAGTAAGCTACATTGTGGAATAAATAGCTTTAATTCAACATATGCCACATGTAAGTGCAAATCTCACTTTTCACTCAGTGTATTCCCATGAGCGTCTCCATTATTGAAAAACTCCCAAGGAGCCCACTCACCCCACAGAGCCCGTGGCTCACTGAGGAGAGCAGCTCTGTGAGCGCACCCTGGTCTGGCAGAAGGCTGTCGCTTCGTGAGCGCCATGGGCATCCTCCGGCTCCGCTTGCCTGTCCGACTTGCTCTCCAGAAATACCAAGCCAGGGCTGGGCTCCTGGGTCTTTGCCAGCCTCATGCTTTGGACGCTCATGTCCCAGTGACGTTTTGAACAGGTTCCTTTCACTTCTTGCAAATGTTTATGAAGATACCCTCGTACTCCCTCCTGTCCTGCTTTTCAGGAAAGCAGTTCCAGAACAATCTCACTGATGCTCCTTCACACACCGCCACTCCCACACGGGGCTGCTCTGATACTTAGAGCCTCACAGCTAAAGAGTCTCCCCTTCCCCTTGGTCTCAACCACCAGGGTCTCCCACATAGGCTTCCCCCTTTGGGCGTGGTGCTCAGATTCCCCACTTTCCTTGGCCCACAGAGAAAGTCACGCAAGTCTTGATGGGCTGAATTATGTCCCTGAAAAAAGATATATCTACACAGAAACTGTGCAGGTGGGTACAGCCTCATTTAGCATATACTACTTTTCTGCTGTTAAAATAGTGTTCAGATGAGAGTTGAGCTGAAAATAATTGTGTACTAGATTTGTAAAATAATAACAGAATGATAAACACAGTTCCATACATAACAACTTCAAAAGCAGGACTGCAGGACAGGGGGTGTGGGGTTCTGGACAGTCTAGGCTGCTGCTCTCCGCTGCTGCTTCTCTTGTGTCTTTCTGGATTCTGGGACATACTGAGCTTCACTTTCTTCTCATTCAGTTAGGGACCAGAGTGACCTCACAGTTAACTGGACTGTTCCACGTGTGTGTCCTGCATGTCCACTGCTCAGTACTGTGCAGGACCCTCCCCTGGAGACTCAGAGCAGGGACACTCTCTAGTTCGTCCTTCCTCTCGCTTCCTCTCCCTGTGGCCCCTTTCTCCTCTATGTCTTGGCCAAGAGGAGGGAAGATTGGTGAAGCCAGGCAAGAGCCTTTAAATTGCCCCTAGGGTAGCAGGACCTCTTCCATGGCTAGAGCCAGTTGGCTTTCAGGGAGGACTTCAAGGCTATTGGAAGCACAGTTTCTAGAACTGGGTTCCATCTAGTTGCATCCCTATGCCCCCGCTGCTAACTCTTGCTCAGGTAGCCTGGTCCCTGTCCCTTAAAGAAGAACACCCTGCTGCATGGGGTACCCATAAGGTACTGCATATCTGACTAGCTCTGAAGTGGCCCTGGGCTCCTTCTGCTGTGCAACCCCATTCTCCCCATCACCACCTTTCCAGCTCTCTGGCATTCTTATATGGAAACCAGGTCTGCATAGGTAAGGCCCACCAGCAGCCCTGGGCTAGGAGAGACCCTGTGCCCTCTAAGGAAGAGGTGTGTGTGCAAGCCACTCTGTCTGGGGAGAACTCCCTGGACAAAAGCTTGCTGGCTGCCTGCCTTGCAGGCTGAGAGTCAAGAAGCTTGTCACTGTGCAGACAGAGCGCAGGGAAGAGAGGCTCTAATTTTATTTCCTCAGCCACCAGGGCATCCTCCTCAATAGCCTGTCAGGCACTGTTCTTCTAGTTATGCAAATCTGTCTATCTGCCCACCATCTGCCTACTTAGCCACTTACTTATCATTCACACACCTACCTACACATAATCTGCTATCACTGGCTGTTTACCTATTATCTGTCCACTGTTTAGCTACCTATCGTCTACTTACTACCTTCCCATGCTATATCTTTACTTATTCACGTCTCTATTCTCTATCTGCTATCTGCTAGCTTACTATCATCTGCTGAGCTACTTAGCTATCATCTCTCATCTCTCTCCTATCTCTCCCATTACCTAATGTACTGTAATCTGTCTAACCCCAAGAGGATTTCCAACCAACAACATGACATGTCTGCTGGTATTCACAAGGTATTCCCTATTTTTTTTTTTTTGTTGTTGTTGTTGTCTTTTTGAGACAGGGTCTCACTATGCAGTTCAGGCTGGCCTTGAATTCACTTTTGTGGCCCAGGCTGGTCTCGAACTCACACCGATCCTCCTGCCTCAGCCTTCCAAGTGCTGGGATTACAGGCGTGCGCCACGACGCCAGGCTCTCGCCTCCTTTCTTTATCTATAGGAATAGCTGGGAAATCTGGAGATGACGGTGGGAAAAGAGAGAAAAGAGGCAAGGAGCAGGAGCAGAGGTCAGAGACTGCCGGTCGGCCTGCAAGGACAGGCTTCCAGAGGGGTGGAGGGCACTCGTAGCCCACCCCACATCCTGGCGACCTCCTGTGTCCTTTGTGCTCCACTACTGTCTGCCTCCGCCAGCTGCTGGGGAACGGCACGGGAGCTTTCATTTCATTACAGCATGATTTACAGGCCCGCACGGCAGAGGAAGGCAGGGCAGGCCACGCGGTTCCGGCGCTCTTCCCAGCTCCGTGGCTGTCCTGCCACATCATCACACGCACATGGTGGCATGATTTGTGGGCTTGGGAGACATGGAATCACTTCATTTTCTCCTCAGAGTCCAAGCGAACAATGAGAAAGCCATAACAATTTACGTTAAGTAAGACTTTTGCCGTCAGAAGGCCCAGAAGCTCCCTGTTGAGATGCTCACATTTCTATTCACTCTCAGTTCCGTTTCATTATGCCAAAGCACGTCGGTCTCCCAGTGGAGAAAGCAGCTGTCTTAGTACCCACCCAACCTGTCCAACGCAAAGGTGCATATACCCTGACTTCTTCAGTAGAGTTAGGGTGAGGGAATTCCCAATACCCAAGCTCATTCTGGTTCACCCCACGCTGGTAACTGTGGCACCAGTATAGGAAAACACCTCACAACAGACCTATTAACTGGCGACGGTGGTTTAGTCTGAATTGGAGAGCAATGTGGATAGTGTGTTTCTCAGTCTTACAGTTCAAGGTGTAACCAGTAACAAGAAGAGCACCCACAGGGCTGGCTGCATAGGGATGAGGCGCTGGCATTTAGCACTTTGAGAAACACCTGCTTGCCTCTGGGGGTCAGAAAGCCACCTCTGTGCAGAAGTTCCTTCTCTTCAGTAAACTATATCAGCCTCTATCCTCCAAAGCAGAGAGGAGGCAGATTCTGATGAAGTTCAGATCAACAAGACCTCCAAGGAGCAAGATGTGAATTAAAGACTCAGTAAAGGACAATTTCCTCAGAGGCACCCGAGGACCAAGACTCTCAGAGAAGAAGCTCTGGGCCATTCCTGGTGGCTCTTGATCTGCTCCGGTCCAGGTCTCACCTGCTTAAATCTCACCAGTACACCTTCATTCTGCTAGCAGTAGCTGTGTCAGCACAGGCTGGAGCCACACTGCAGACTTGTTGTACAACATGATTGGAAACACTGAACCTAGTCTCTACTGTAGGCTGCATGCTGGAGATCAGAGCCCGGGAAAGTCTAAGTGGCATTCAGCTGGCAGGCCCACTCGCTGGAGGGTGGGGTTCAGCAGGACTCTCGGAGAGCTTGCTGTGAATCCCATCAGATTCTTTGCAGATAACTAACAATGCATTGTGTGTGATCATCAGATGGGGATCTAAACCCAGATATTATCCTGAGCTACTTCATGTATCATTTCACTAAACTCATGCCCAAATGCCATCAAGAAATATCTGTGTAAGGGACAAGAAATTGAGATAAGGAGAATTCTGGCAAATTATTCAAGGCCCCAGAGTTTATAGTGGGAAGTTCATCTGTGATACAGACTGAAAAGGCCGGCTCCAGAGACCAAGCTTCCAAGAGAAAGAGGACAGAGGTCTGGAGCACTGCAGAGGTTGTGGGGACACCTTGTGACCAGAGGATGTGTCCTTTCTTGGTCCCTCCGCTCTGGAAGATTCTTGGGCCCAGAAGCTGCTTTCCTTCCATATGTCTATGATTTCAGAGCATCAGGCATTCCTGGAAAGTGATGAGTCCGACATCAGAAATCACACTGCTTTAAGTCCAAATTCTCTATTTCAGCAGAAAAGACTAAGGATACTAAGCGTGGTCTTGCACCGCTGATTGTCTTAATGTATTTCACCTTGATAAAATAGTCTCAGAGTAAGAAAAAAATGTACAGTATCATAGAAGATGGTCTCTTTTGTTTCTTCCTTGCACGGGTAACTTAAATAGCTTCATGTATTCAGCAAATTCTGCTGCTTAACTTTTTCTGCGAACCTTCCAACTCATGCACAAACGTATTGGCCTCTGACTTCTAGCCCTCGTTCATGTTCAGAATTAGACAGGGCAAGAGTTTCTGTTGTCTAAGGAATTAGATAGCAAAGGAGATCTGTGTGTGGGCAACATGGGCCTGGAGAGGGAGTGAGGGCTTATGGGGCTCTTGGTCAAGAGAGCCAGGCCACTGGGGTAGCCTGCTGCGTGGCTTCCTGGAGAACGCTCGGACCCAGAGGCAGACTCTCTCCTCCCAAAAGCCCTCTCATGAGACGTCCTCAAGTTTTTGCAGGAGAGGCCAGCCTTGAGGTGTACAGCAAGGACCTTTCTCTTCAGGGTGGCACCGGGGCCCAGCGCTGCTGGGACTCAGGTGCCTCACATGTGAGACATTTCATCAAGCCAGCGCCTACCATGCTGAGGGCAGCAGGTCAGCAGCCTGACTTGCTGTGGGTGGCCAGGCGCAGGACCAGTTCCTTCAAATGCAAGCAAGGTTCTCTTAAAAGCAAAATGCAACAGAGTCTAATCAGTGTCATCCCAGGGCCTGAGCTGGGGACTGGCAAGCAGTAAGGGACGGATAAGGATTATGAATTCCGTTTCTGTCCCCTTGCTTGGCTTGGCAGCGCATTCATCCCCTTTGGTTCCTTTGTCTCCAAGGGCTGTGTCCCCATCCTAAGCCAGCTCCACCCTCACATGCCCTGAGAGAGGCTGGTCATGACTGGTTGTGACTGCTCATGCCTGGGATCCCAGCACTGGGGAGGTTGAGAACAGGAGGCTAATTACCAGTCCAGTCTGAGCTGCATAGTAAGATCCTGTACCAAATACATAAAGTAAATAAACAAACGAAAATAAAAATATATAAAACAAAGCATGCAGGGAGCCTGAGTAGCTGGAGAGAGAGGGAAGGTGGCAAAGGGACCGCAAACCCGTGACTAGGCAGCAGCCTCTTCCTGCTCTCCAGTTCCTGCAAAACCTGCCTAGGGAGGGTCTTCCTGGCCATGTGAGCCTTGACAGCCCACAAGCCTGCAGCCCTGCAGCCAAAGACAAGCAGCTCAGCCGCAGCCACCTCCCTGATCCTCAGAAGTAAATGTTTACCCTCCACAGTCAGAGAAAAAGGCAAACAAACAAGTAAAGTGAAATTTGATGGGCTCTGAGGAGGGGAGAGGGAGCAGGTGCTTGGCCCCCGGCTGGCTGCGTTCTGAGACAAGCTCCTTCCACACCACCTGGCCCAAAGGTACCCTTCTCAGCTGAGCTGCAGGCTGGCACTTTGGGGAAAGAGGAAGACCACACCTGGGGCCTCCAAACCCAACCCCAGAGGATGGTGAGACTGCAAGAGCCTTGGAAGCCAGGGACTCCTAACCAAGACCCCGCTCCTCTGCCTGGCTTGCAGGGCTGTCTGAGGGCCACTGAGACAAGGCCAGAAGCCTGTTTCCTCATATTCAGTTGAGTGCACTTCTGTCAGGGCGATGAATATCATTTAGAGATGGAAGGTCTGGCTTTGGAAAATCAGAAGAAATCCATGGGACAATCATGCGGGAAGTCTAAGTTCTGCCCGGCCAGCCTAACAGCCCCAGGCAGGGAAACAGGGAGCCCAGGTTTGCAATCGGTACTTGCATCCTTCCCCCTTCCCTCCCTCCTCTTCCCTTTCCGCTCCAACCTCCTTGTCTCTACAAGAATGACTGATTGTTTGAGTTTGGGGAAATAAAATATTGATAACGAGTGACAACTCCTCCAAATCAGCAATCCTGGCAATGGGGTGGTAGACGTGGGAAGTGTCCTTGTAGATGCTCTAACTCTTTCAAAGACCCTCCCAAGCTAAACACAAAAAGGAAACAGAGGAAGACTTCCAGGTAACCTGGAAGCATTCCTCAGCAGAGTGAGATGCAGGGCTGCTCTTTCTGACTTCTAACAACGACACTGTGCACCTCCAGAGCACAGGGAGCATCCATAGCACCCTGGAGAGCTCCCAACTGATGACAACAGGGCAGCGAGGGCGGAAGAGTTGGCCACAGAGCCCGGAGGAGCATGGGGCTTGATCTTGTGTGTCTAAATGTCCTCATCCCCCACATCCTCTCCTTCACACTTCTCAAAGTGTCTGCTTCTCCTCTAAATTTTTCTTCACGAAGAAGAAGAGATTTTTTATCCTTTCCCTTGAGCTCTGAAGGTGCTTCCTCCAACCATAATGCCTACTTCTCCTCATGTCCGAGAATTAGCAAAGTTTAATGCACATCCTTCCTCAGAGTGAACCCAAGTGTTATGGTTTATGTCTGGTTGTCCCCCCAAAGCCTCATGCAATCATGGACGAGGACTTCTATAGATTGAGACTCGACTCATGAGTCACTGGGATTATGTGTTTTAATACTGATGGGATTATGGTCTGAGTACTTCTGGGATTATGGGTGTAGCCTAAGGCGGATAGGCTGAGGCAGACAGCCTGAATGTAATGTAAAGAGAGACAGAGAGACAGACTAGAGCTGTTGCTTTGCTGCCGTGGTTGGCTATTGCTCTTTGCTTCCCTGGTTGTTCCGTTGCCTCTGTTTCCATTGTTGCTGTTCCACTGCCATGAACTGCTGCTCTCTGCCATGGGCCTCTCTGCTTTGGAGCCAGCTGAGTATGGACTGACACCTCCAGTAACTGTGAGCTAAATAAACCTTTCCTTCCTTCATTTTGCATGTCGGGTATTTGTCCCAGCAGTGAGAGGAGTATAACTAAGACACCAAGCAAACCTGTTATTGTCCTAGACCCCAGCAAAGAAGGGCCAAGCATGTAGCACAGGGGCAGGGACTTACCTGTCCATGATTCTGGAAGGAGGATAGGGAGCCAGGGTACTGCCAAGAAATGAGGTTTTGCCTCTGGTCACAGTCACCTTCAGGAGCAGGGGGAGGCAGCGTTCTAGCAAACTGTGCAAGCCAGGACTGTCCTCATGTGCTGCTGAAATCAGGGTCCACACTTGCCCCACAACAGCAGAAAGAGTTTGAGGTGGCCCATGTGGGAAGTGACCTCAGGCCTTGACAGTGTGGGATATAAAAACTCTGAAGGGTACATTGTAAACCCAGTCCCCAAAGGTGAATGATGGAGGTGACAAATCGCAAAGCAAGGGGGACAGAAGGGAAGAAGCCCACGGCTCAAGTTTATAGGAAGGTAATTAAAACATACAGGTTGCAGATCAACAGTGGCTACTGCTGAAATCATAAGATATTGGGTAGGAAATCTGTGTGCTTGATACATTTAAAAATGATAGTGTGTTCTATGAATGTTTTAAATTACTTTTTACAATTTTTTAAAAAAATTTATCACTTTTAATAAGAAATAACAATGAGACAGTTTCAAAACACATTAGTAGGACAACCACAATAATTAATACAATGCATATTATTTTCTCCATAGTAGTTATTCAGAGTATAAGATGCAGAGATGATAACTTTTGAAAACACTACTAGTACAGATATTTCTTCTCATTGAAATAAAATAAGAGAAAGTACCTGTATGTATAGTCCAATAGTCCACGATAGTAGTGGGTTATCAGCAGAACTAGCAAAGTTGGCAGCTCTTGACTTGAGCCTTTTACAGCTTAGCATACTTATCTGGCTTGACTTTTTATGCCTCATCATTAAACTTTTCTGGTTTAGGCCAAGTTAGAGCAAGACCTATATAACAAAACATGTAACTTTTATATCTCCCAAGGTCAGTCAAATCCCCTCAGGATGTACCTTGAAACCATGTACAGTACTCTGTAGAACTTTTATCAGTGTCAACCATCTGGATAACTCACAGCCATTGCTTGACCAGTTTGCTCTCTGTGAAAGCCTGAAAGAATGCTTTCTCTCTAGGTCACCCTCCTTAAGCACACTATACATTGCTGATCACTTTCCTCTGTGGTCCCTTAATCTTCTTGAACAGAAAATTTGAGACACCATTGAGTTACAGGATGTTACAGTACTGGTTCTCTTATGTTTTAATATTTTTAAATAGCATACTAAAATTGAGACTGAAAAATGAGAAATTATAAAAGCATGAAAGCAAAGTTTTAATTTAGCAAGACTTTCAGAAATGAAAAAGAATAATGTTTAAAGTTTAAAGCATAATTTATATATTAAAAGCAGGTTAGACACAACCCAGGAAGACACAGCACAAGCACCAAGATACCCAAAAATCACACATAGGGGTGATTCTGGACCGTGCAGAAATGAGAATAAATGTGTGGACAGTAACGTACATAAGGCTAGTCTATGTCTAGTGAAAGCTCCAGAAAAAAAGAGAAAGAAAAACAAAAAGATGGCTAACGTTAAGAGAAATAATGGCTAAGTATTTTTCTGGAATTATAGACAACCCAAGTACCTGGTTCTCAAACTAGGGAACTGAATCCCAGCCAGTTTCTTGCATTCTCTGAAGGAGATTTTGTGGTTATTGTCACAGAGCTCATGAACAAAGCTTGAAGAACCCACCGGCAGCCATTGTTCATGGTGGCAGGATTGGGAAGGAGGCATCTGGAGTTAGAATGTTGTGTGCATCACACGCGGTCTTCAACCGCAGAAGCCAGGACACCCAGATTGTTTCCTACACAAATAGCTGCCCAAGAGCTACGCTGCTGTAGATCATAAGACTGCACCTTCCCCCTCTGCAGACAGATAGGAAATGGACCAGGAAGTGGATTTGATGATGATGAATGTGAGGAGAAGCTGTGTCTCCCTGAAAAGGAAAAGGCAGTGTTTGGCTCATCTGGTGTGGAAGTTCTTCTTTTTGTGTGCTCCTCAATCTTTCCGGATAAGTCACTCTGCCCAGGCTGACTCCCAGGCTAATATATTTACACAAAATTATTTCTACACGTAGGCTTAGGGTTGAGGATTGAAATTCCAATGAGAAAAACTGGTTCATATGTAGTCACATCAAACAAAACATTCTTCCCAGCAAGAACTTTTACGAGGGGTTGAGAAAGTGACTCACAATGAAATTATGAGAAAATGCCTTGGTTGTAGCTATGTATGCACCCAATAAGATAATGTTAAAATATACAAGAAAAACATTTGCAGAATTCTCGCTTAGATACCTTACCTAAATAATCATCATGATAAAATTCAGCACAGCTCTCGTAGTTACTGACAGAACAGCCAGCAAAAAAAGAAATCAGCAAATGTACAAAAGAAATGGTCCGCGTGAGAAAAACATTCACCTTTTTGGGGGGGAGGGGCAACTATGGAACACAATACCAACATTGGCGAAGTACACACGTAAGGAGAGAATCGGATGGACGGAGAGGGATGAAAGCTGAGAGAAGGCACAGCCGCAGACTTCCCCAAGGGGAGCAGCGACTCGGCCTGCAGGGAGGAAGAGGAAGTGCCCCCGAAGAAGATCAGAGAAGCCGGCAAATTGTGTGGGTGTATGAGATTACCTCCTTGACTGTGAGGTGATAATAATGAAGGAATATCTTGTGAGGTTAAAAATTAAGTTAGAACTAAAATACTCAACAAAAATAGCATGTAGATTTAAAGGGAAGTAAAAGATACTTATTAAAATTTAACTTTGCCAAATTAAATATGCATGTTAGCATTTCTAGAGTGAATACTGAAAGGATAAAAATAGGATTTGACAAGTTTTTTTTTAATCAATATAAGAAAGTTGTTTGCATTTCCAAAATGCATGTTATAAAAGTGTACGTAATTTAAATATATATAATATTTACAATAGCAACAAAAAGATGAGGTCCCTAAGAGTAAACTAACAAATATGTAATTCATTTATGTATAAAATTGTATGACTTTATGGACATATTTTAAAAGAATTTTAAAGATGGAGACAGAGATAGTATTTAAGAATAGAAAGACAGTATTTTTCAGCTTCCAATTTTTGCAAAATATATAGAGAACGTTAATGCAATCAAAAAATCTAAAGGCTTTTTAAATAAACCTTGATAATCTTCTTGTCAAATAAATTATGCAAGTGCAAAGGGCAAGAATAGCCAATGCCTAACAAATTGCTTGGTAAGAAAAGAAAAGTCTTTTCAACAAATAATGCTGGAACTGCCGGAAAAAAAAATGCAAAATTTCTAAAAGCCAAAGAAAGCTTGACGTCTTCCCTCATGCAAGATACATCACAGAGCCAAAAGTAAAGGCCAAAAATTACTAAGCTCTCTACAAGAAAGCATGCTTAGCTCTTACTGACATCTTTAGGTAGACAAAAATTTTATACAACAAAGAAAGTACAAAATGTAAAAGAAAGATGGATGAGTTAGTATGTGTGAGTATGTATTTAAAATTTTGCCCTTTGGAAAACATCACTATGGAATTGAAAAACTACTTTGCAAACTAAGAAAAAAAATTGTAAGGCACACATCTAACAAAGGGTCCAGAGTCCATCACAAATATCTGGTCCATTAAAGAGTTTCTACAAATTAATAGCAGAAGACTAGCTGCCAACCTGTGGCCCTTAATCTTCCAGGGTAAGTCACTATGCTGCAGGCTGATACCCAGGCTAACTTATTTACATTATATTTTTAAAGGAAAACAGTTGAGTAGACATTTCATGAAGTGAAATATATAAGATGTCTACAAAATGTATGAAAAGGTTAGTTTCCAGGAAAAACGCCAACTGAGATCCAGTTCACGTCCACCCAGGTGTCTAAAATCAAAGCAAATAAACCTGATAATACAGGATACCAGTGAGGCTGTGAAGGGACATTGCCCAGAGCTCTCTTGGGAGATAGACTTGAGATATGCAGTGAATGTTTCAATGAAAAGGACTATTAGAGTAAATAAAAAGCATTGCTTACATCCTTTTCAAATTAGCCCCCATTGCATCAAACACATTTATTGTCCTTGTCACTTTCTGAAGCAGCTCTGGAAGTCCTTTACTGTGAGTATCTTTAAAAAGTATGATAAAATACGTAGCAAAGGCTACGTTCAAGGGTTCTCCAGTGGAAACCTCATAAAAACAGGCTATGTTCTTACCCATCTCGCCCACTGGATTTGGTACCACGCAACTTGTGGCTCCTCTCCAAAGTCAAGGGGACCACAAAAGATCAACGTTTTGAATCACTCCAAGGAAATGAAAACAGCCATGGTAGTAGAATTAAAAATACAAAAGAGGAGGCCCTACAGCCCTGGAATATAGCATGAACAACAGAATGGGTGTAATTAAAGCGAAGAAGACTACTTTGATGGGGATTAATAGTACTGTGTCTCTTTTACTATGATAAAACTTCTTCTTCATACTGTTTTTTAGTCACACATCATCTTAATCTCATGAGAGCCATGCCGTGCCCGGCTGCCCTCCCACGTGCCCCTCCACTGTGCTCTCCTGCCATGGTTGATTATGCGAGGAGTAACACTTTTAAAATATGAGCCAAATTCAGCTTCTCCTACTTTAAGTTTCAGGTGTTGCATGTTGTGTTTCAGTGATGAAAAAAGACTAAGATAAATGTGTCGCAGTGTCCCATTTGTCCCATAAATATAAGCAGTTCATGTGTCAATTAAGCAATAATGTGCATGGCAACACATTTCTCTCACCCAAGCATTCTGGGAAGCTGAGACAGCATGATCGCCAAACTGAACACAGCTTGGAAAACTTAATTCCATGAGACTTGGTGTCTCAAAAAATCAAAAAAGGGATAAAGATGATGCCCAGCATGAAGACCTTGTATTCAAACTCCAGTGCCATCAAAGTGTAATTTTCTTTTTTTTCAACTTGATTTACCTACTACTTTTAGTGTGTTTAGTTCAGGGTCCCTAAGGTCTCACTACACAGAGCAGAGTCACAAGTAATCCTCCTGTTTTCAGCCTCTCAAGAGCTGAGATTACAGGCCTACATCCACCCCTAAAATATAATTTTCTAAAAGGTAAAACTTCAGTTTACTCACCAGTAACACAACCAACTAGCATTTTTGAGAAGATGAATTATTATTATTATTTTTTTTTTTTTGAGACAGAGTCTTGGTGTACAGTTCAGGCTGGCCTTGAGCTCAGTTTTGTAGCCCAGGCTGGTCTTGAACTCTCACCAATCCTCCTGCCTCAGCCTCCCAAGTGCTGGGATTACAGGCATGTGCCACCATGCCCAACTAAGAGAAGATGAATTATAATTGCCAGTAAAACATTGAAAAATTGTTCTCCATTACTAATAACACAAACACAGATTAAAATCGCGTATTATCATAACATGCCATCAGATCATCAAAGCATGAGTTATCATAACATTCATTAGGCAATAGGATATTTTAGTTTTAGGTACCCTTATTAAGGCAAATATTAGAAATTATCTGGAGCAGAATGCTATTAAAAGTATTAAAAATTGACATGGCAACTTTGACAGAGTGTAGTGTTATGTACTGAAATATATTGCGTCTATCCTAATAATTTGGCTCTGTGGCACATATGCTGAAGAAATCCTTGCTTCTGTTCCAGGAGAAATGTTTATATATGCTCGCAGACAAAAATAACCCTGAAAATGAAGTAAATGTCTACTGACAGGAAGAAAGATCAGCGAGAAAGGCACTGTGTGCTGGAGCGCGGCGCAGCCCTGGAGTGCCAACCTGCGGGCACTTACTCACGTGACACTGTATCTAAAAGCAAAAGGTACAGAAGAACCCACAGAAACATTGGTCCATTTACATAACCCAAAAATGATCTCGACCCAAGCAATGAGTACATGGGGGGAAATGAGGGAGAAGGGGCGGCTAAGATAGGACGTCAGAGACGGTAGATACAGTCACCTGCGAATGCACAAGGAATCAGGGGCCACGTACTGGCTGCAGTGACATCTCCCGGACAATGAAAAGGCAGACATCACTCCACCAAACATGGTTTGAATGAATAAACAGCCCTCCCCCAATCATCTTGGAGTCTTTCCACATTTTCTCTCCTCTCTTGCTCTATTTGCATGGTCCGGCATCCTCTCCCTAACCTCAGGTCACCTCAGTGTATTCCCAGGAAAAGTGCTGAGCCATTCTAACTCAGGGCAGATTCTGAGGGCACTTGTCTCTCCACGTAATTGCTATAGTGCCCAAATGACCTGAGCAGCAGCAGCCAATCTGACCTCTCTTTCCCTCTTCTCTCTCTCCCTCTGTCTCTCACCTCTCTCTCTCTCCCTCCATCCCTCCCCCTCCTCACCTACCAGTTGAGCGTATGTTGAGTATGTTGATCCTTCTACTGCCAGCACTGCAATGCACCAATACATGGATTGGCTTCCATCCACAGGTGACATGAATGGTTGCTGTGGCGTTCCCAGGAGTGCTCAGGAAGAGTGACACCAGAAAGTCCAGAATACTGTCCTTCTATCCATGCATCAATTGTTCCTAAGACCTGAAGGGTGATCCCAGGTTAAAGGGCTCTGATTTCAGGATCACCTTGGGTTAAAAGAGAACAAGTCCCACCCTTCATAGGCAGACTAAGTTAAAAGGAGTGACAGAGATTAGGAGAGCTGTTACCAAAGGCCAGTTCAATTGGTAGGGTCTCCAGTGATGAACTGCATAGCTCTGGATACTTCACTTAGCTCTAGAACATCCATGCTTTCTCAAGTGCAGGACAGGAATGATAAGAAATGTACCTTCAGGGGCCATAAATCAGAAACTATAAAGACCTCTGAGCAGCACCTGGGATATTACAGCCCACATCAGTGCTTGCTATTGGCATTTCTCTATTTCTTTAATCTTTAATTATCTTATCTATGAAAAGACTAATTAATCTTTATTTCCTGAGGTTCTTGTAAAACTTAAATGGTGTAATTTGTACAGAGCACTTAGTATAATGCCTAAACATGATCAACATCTTGATAAGGACTTCTAATGTTAATGTTATATATATATATATATATATATATATATATATATATATATATACATTACCACTATGTTACACCCAATTTCTTCTGTAGAATAAGTAGGGTGGGTGTGCATCACATGACGATAACAGTTTCTAATGAACTAACCTTAGAATTGCTTATTAACTAATTTCCCTCTCTTTACGTGCTATATTGGAACCCATAGTGTTAGAGTCAGGAAATAGCATGGAGCAGGAATGATCTGCCTTGGCACTGCTGCAGTGCTTAGCTGATGATTCCATCTGTGGGACCGCTACAGGATGCTTAGCAGTACTACAAACCGCTACAAACTTAACGCCAGCAACTCCCTCAGCCAAGTCGCAAGAATTAAAATTACTTTCAACCATTGCCCTCTGTCCTTCAGGGGACCCCCTCACATACTCACACACAGGCATTGAGAACTAGTATCAGCAAAGAAGAGAGCAAAAGGGAAAACCAGAAGACGTGCTGATAGTCCAGCTAGCAAGAAGGCCAATGCAGATCCCCCAGCAAGAGTGTGGGGCAGGGTCCAGTAGCGTTCATTCACTCACTGGCCACAGTGATCTGCAGCTGCTGGGACCTCTGTGGTGACCTGATCTTTAGTAGATGCCTTCAGATGACTAAATTGCTCCTGGACTAAAGTTTCATTTCTGTGTCACCTGGCTAAACATCCAGTGGTGCTTAGCCAATCAATCCCTGAATCGGTCAGTGACCTATTTTATTGACACAGGGGACATGTTTTCTCCCTAATATAAGTTCTCCATCACTACCCAATGGCTACCCTACATGTTTCTCCAATTTAACCAGGAAAGCTTGGGCTAATTGCTCCCCCTTGGGAGGAATTCCCCCACTAGCTGATGGGGTTCCAGGAGGAAGGTGGCATTGGTGCTCTAGTTCTCTTGCCAGTCTTCATTTCTGCTACTGTGGAAGTGTCACCTAGCAACATGAAGATTTTTGGTGGAGGTAGCTTTTTATACAAAAAGCAATTGTTTCATTTTTGCTTGGTTAGGCAACATTTTACTTTTCAGCTACATCCCCAGTCTTTGAAAAGTACTGAAACTTTCAAAAAAGAAAATTCCTTACCTAGATTCCTCATACAAGACCATCATTAAAAGCAGCAGTAGCCACCAAACAAAATGCCTTTCGTGTCGCCTCACTTGAATTTGACCCCTGGAGTAATGAGCATGAAGGCCACAGAGGTTGGTAAGTTGCCGCACGCCTGCTTCACTCTTAACGTCATGCAGCGAGGTAGCACCATTCATGTTCCTGCTTGAGCCAGGTCCCACAGGGAGTGGCCTGGCTTGGGAAGAGCCCATGAATGAAAGATGCAAGATCATATCTCTGGGGACTCTGCAGAAGCTCATACGTGAGAGGTAAGAGGTAGCTTCATACGCAAAGTCGGCCTGATTTCTGGGGCCAGCAACCACAGGCCCAAAGCAAAGGAGTATCTGCTACTGCGAAGTCCACTGTAGCAGCGCATCATAGTGCAGGAGGAGTTGTTTGGAGGCTAAATCACCCTGATGCATGTTTGTGAGATACCGAGGAGAATGTGAGTGGCAAAGCTCCTGCTCCTGCTCGCAAGCCTGCCTTGATTGAAGGAAGGTTATACATCAGGAAAGGAGTTTAGAGCTTAGGCTACGCCGCACTTTGATTTCTGCAGCTGGTAGTTTTCCTTGGCTCCTCTCACAGAGGTGCACAGATGGTTAATGCTCCCTGGCCTGCCCATGGGAGCTCTGATTCTTCATGCGAGAATGGTAGGGGATGGGACCACGCGGCAGGGGTGAAGGTAAGATGAGATCATACGGTGGAATCGCCATGATGTCATCAGGCTCTTATTAAAGGATGAGGAGACACCTGGTGTGAACCCAAAGAAAACAACCATCTGTAAGCTGGAACCAAGCATCCTGGTCAGAACCTGAGTCTGCTGGTGTCATAGTCCTGAGCTTCTCGCCCCCAGACCTATAAGAAATAAATATCCATTGTTTAAGCCACCGTATTTGTTACTCTTCTCTCGTTGCTGGAACAAACAACCCAACACCCAAAATGAAGGCAGGAAAGGTTTATTAGCTCATAGAGACTACAGGTTTCAGTCCATACTTGGCTGGCTGCGAGGCAGAGAGGCACATGGCAGAGAGCGGCAGTTCATGGCAGCGAAACAGTAACAATGGTGACAGAGGCAACAGAACAACCAGGGGGGGCACTAGAGTTGTTGCTCCCTGCTCCCCTGGTTGTTTGGTTGCCTCTGTCCTGATTGTTGCTGTTCCACCACTATGAACTGGATGCTCTCTGCCATGTGCCTCTCTGCCTTGGAGCCAGCCGAATATGGACTGAAACCTCCAGTTACTGTGAGCTAAATGAACCTTTCCTTCCTTCATTTTGGGTGTCGGGTATTCGTCCCAGCAGTGAGTGAAGAGTAACTAAGACAGCCACATGGTGACTTTCTCCTGGAGCAGAAGAGCTTAGCCCCACAAGGAGCCACTGGAACACGAGTGGAGCAGGGGACTTACACACACTGGAAGCACGGGGCAAGCAACACCGAGCATCCTTAAAGGAGGTGAAGCAGCTTGGTAGGAGTCAAGAGAGAAAGAAGGCAAACTTTCCCAGTGCCAAGAGAAGCGGGATGAGGCTTCGTTAGGGTCTCTTAGTTCTCAAATCCATGACCCCAGGGATGTCACCACGGTGACTTCCCCACCCAGCCTACCTGGGTACTGTTCCCTCTGCAAATTGGCAGGTCAGGTTGTAGTCCATTGTACATCAATGTGCTAATCCCCCAAGTACTTTCTCCACCTGTGACAACCCTCCCTTTCCTCTAGGGACCAGCCCAGAAGTCACTTCCTGTGCAGCTAGGATTCTGGGGCAAGCCAACCTCTGTGTTCCCTGTGTTTACAGAGCATCAGCACAGATGACCACAGCACCTTGTAGTATTGGTCACTCCTCCCCTCGTGGAGTTCCTGTGATTTCCCAAGCATTGGGTGCAATTCCACACTACAGTAGATTTTCTACCAGAGTGAGACAGCCATGGACACATGAGTGAGCCGAACAATTTAAAGTTACAAATAAAATCATATGTTACATATGGCAAGTGAGTCAACCAACTTGTTAAAAAAAAATCACCTTTGCTATCCCAAATATTAATATGAAACAAAGAAAATACAAAACAACTTCAAAAGCTCTTCAATAAATTAAAAGCATGAAATGGCAATTCTCTTTTGATCTGTCTGTTCACACTCAAAGCCCTTTCCAGCAAATACAAGTCAGTTTTGTTGCATAGCGCAGAGCATCCAGACAGACCCAATTGCAGAGCCCTGGCTGCTCAAGGTGCTAGGTGGGAGGGTTCAGAGCATGCAAAGCCAACCCACCCAATTGCACCGCCAGCGCAGTGCGAAACCTGGACTCCCTCAGCCGAGGAGGAGGGAGCCTACTCCGTGCCAAGGACAGACTTCTCCCGAGGCACTAATTACCATCAACCCACACACTGTTTCACCGTTTCCCACAAATTGCTGTAAAGGGTTGCCTTGCAGAGCCTCTGCGTTAAAGGACAGTTGGTCCGTGGATCGCTAAAATTTATTTAGAATATTTTATGGGGGTGGTTAGTGGGAAGCAAAAGAGACTGAAAATTATTATATGTACCTGCTTTCCATATCATCTTTACAGTTATTTCTATGCACTCGTTGACCAGTTCCACCCAGCAAAATGCACATGAATTTGAATACTTCCAAAGCAAGTGACTTTATCCCCTCATTTTTCTGCCTTTTGTGAATATCATTTTTTCTCTTTTTGGTCTGTATTTTTCCACAGGGAAAAATGCCAAGCCCAATGCCTCCATTTACTTCCACTTATTTTATTTCAACTTTAAAAATGATTTGGAGGGTCTGCATCTGGAAGAGGAATTGCTGAGTTGGATTGGATAGCCATTCTATTTTTAACTTTTGAGGAACTGCCAAACTGTTTTCTATGCCAACTGCACTGCGTTATATTTCACCAAAAAATGCACCACAGTTACCATTTCTGCACATTCTTGCCAATATTTAATTTTTGCTCTGTCTTATAATAGCCATCCTAAAGAATATAAGGTAAGATCGCATGGTTTTGATTCGCATTTCTCAGTGAGCACCTTTGCACGTGCTTATTGGTTGCTTGCTTGTCTTGGAGAAATGCCTTTTCAAGGTTTTTGCCTACTTTTAATAGGGTTGGTTGCTTTATTATTGTTGAGTTGAAATTCTTTACACATTTACACATTCTGGGCACTTACCTCTACCAGACGCAGAATTTGCAAGTATGTGATCCCCCTCTGCAGGCTGCCTTCTCCTTCCACGCGGTGCGTGCTTGTATCCATTGGAGCTTTTGCCTTGGGTGCTTCTGTTTGTGCTGTTCCATTTATTTTTGCATTCCTCCTTTCCTTCATTCTACCATTCATTCTTTAACCATGAGTGAGCTGAGGAGCTCCAGGAGGCATCAGGCTTTTTGGATGATGTGAGGTTTGGGTTCAACTGCCAGGGTTACAGCCCTAGTCCAACCACTCTTTAAGAAACACTGAAGAAGACATTCAATGCCTACAGATTCTCTATAAAATATGGTGAAAATCTTAATATTTACTGTCCAGCACCTGGTGACATGAGAAAACCTTGTCAGGTGCTCCCTCTCCATGAAGGAGTCCCTTGCATCCTGCCTTGAGGAGCACAGGAGCTGGGATTCTCTGGCTCCCTTGGTCCTGTGAACATTACAGTTATCCCACCAGGTAAAGGGTGAAATGCTGTCTTGCTCCATTTCATATTCTTGGGTGCAACTCAGTTTTCCCTTCTTTGGCTTCAATTTGGCTCCACTCCACTTACACAGACAATAGATGATTTTGTCTTTAAGTGCACATAATGCATATTCTGTTGGCAAGATAACCCTGAGAAATGAAATTATAAATATTGTCTTACAAATTAGGGTCTGCAAAAATAAATGCCTGCTCTCTCCATCTTGCTTAAGGACTCATTGAGTTTTATCCCTAATCACCAGAAATTTTGAGGATGACAGTTCAGAGCCAAGGTTCTGCTCTTGAGTGCTCTTGGGATCCAGTTTCCCTACTGTGTCCCACATGGTTCCAGATGGGGTGCACACGACAAGCTAAGCAAGATGGGAAGGGAGACAGAAGAGGAAATAGGTGCATGCCTGTTGTTCCTTAAAGAATATTCCAAACAGGGCCACATCTACTTGGAGATTGGTGATCATCTTAAGATATGCAATGTGCTGTGGAGTCTAGCAAATGTGAATTTTCGACTTTGGGGGTGAGAGTCTGAGCTGAAGAATTCTACTTGGCAAAAGGGAGAGAGGCTTTAGACAACAACTAGCAATCTCAACCTTAGGAGATATTCTCTGACAATTTACACTTTGCAGAAAATAAAGCCACATAAATTCACAGTGTGTTCAAGGTTTCAAAGGAGCACTGTGGACTGTCTCTAGTGACTCTTCTGCATAGAACACAACCATGCTGTGGTTGCTGCCCACAACAGGAAGTGGGTGCTGCCCAACTTGGTATTCTGTCTGTCCATGAACTCCGCGATCTTAAGGGAGATGTTCAGCTCAGTGTTTAGCACACGGCGAGAACTGAATAATCAGTCTGTGAAACAAAATGAGGCTGATTATTCTTCCTGAGCTCAGGAGATTGTCATCCAATCATCTGCATAAGCTTCTTTAGGAACAGCCGGCCTTGCGATAGGGAACTTGGGGTGGAAAGTTCGCAGAGACTTCACATCCAAAAGCTTGCTTCTGTCCAACATCCTGTGCTTTTAATGGCTATTCCAAGATTACTTCTTTTCCAGTTATATCTTTCTGAAAAAGATGCTTTATTAGTTGGCATGAATTCATGCTTCAGCAGGGAGGACTGGGGCCACCACACCGCATGCCTGCTCAGAGGCTATGGAAAGCCGTCTCAAATTGTTGGCACATACTGTTTCCACAGCATGCCATGAATTTTCCAAAGTCTTTGGAAATGCAGGCCATTTATTCCATTAAAATTTCCAAATAGGTGAATTTATTGTAGGGGAATACTAATTAGCTTTGCTTTTCATTGTTTCTTTCAGTTTTCCAATTTACTAACTAAACTTTAAGGCACACATTTTGTGTAGTAAAGTGAACCCATCTTAAAGGTTTTGCCCAATGCAAACGCCAATGTAGCTATCATCATACTCGGGACGTGGGCATTTCCATCATTTCCAAGAACATAGCTAAAAATCCATTCCACAAGCTCACTCTGTGCCACGGGCAACCGCTCACCTACTTTGCATCCTGTTAGCTCTGTCCACTCTAGTATTCAAATGAAAGCCATTTTATAATCCATATGTATACGTGTACCTTGATTCTGTTTTTCAGATTCGCGTGTTTTCAGAAGGATTGGCTCTGTCGTCCTTCCCATTAGGAAGTGATGTTCTGCAATATCAGTGTAGATATGCCCATGTGTGACCATCAGTCCATCTGTTGGCAGGCTTTGTAATTGTCCAAAGTTTTTGCTCATTATGAATAAAAGTCATATAATCACGGATGTGTAATTCAAATGCTTTCATTTCTTTTTGGTAACATATGAATGGAATTTCTAGGTGATGTGAAAAATGTATCTTAACTTCATAATAGATGGTTAAACTGTTTTTTGGAGGGGTGCTGGTGAGAGCCACCCTAGCCTCATGCAGTACAGCAGGATTAGTGCCCTGGCAGGGGTGGTCCAGCAATGGTCAGAAGCCATTTCTAGAGAAGTTTCACAGAGCCAACAAGTAAAATCAGTCTATCAAGGAGAAACTCATTGTGTAGAAGTTCTTGGTGTATGCTTGGTTTTGTCATAGAACTGTAGCACTCACTCCTATGATTAAATGTACCAAAGTAACAGTTACCACAGGGGGTCAGAAGCTGGATGTTATTGTTATTAATAAGTGTGCTACTTTGGTCAGTATGACATGCGTGTTACAATCAGATTTTTTTTCCTTCACACGACACCATGGTAATTGCCTGGGGTAATAACTCTCACCATAGTTAAGTCCAAAAAGACAGAGCCAAATAGATAGCAAATTTCCATCCTTAAGAAATTGGGATGGTAGGTTATTGGGATAGACTGAAAGGCAATGAACCACCTACATTTAGAAGGCATCTCTGAGTAATACGCATTTTCTAGAGAAGCTATTATACTACTGATAAAGCTGTATACTATAAGAAATTTATAATCATCTACATAGAAAATAATACAAAAGAGAAAATGACAAGACATAGACGCAAAATTTGGGCCAGGGATATAGTTCAGTGGCATAAGCACCTGCCTGGCAAATGTAAGGTCCTGATTCCAATCACTAGTACAAAAAGAAGAAAAGGCAAACTTCAATGCCAGGCCTCCAGCCTATCCAGAACAAGGCCAGAGCACAATGAGACAGAAGAAATCAGAAGTTATACACTAAAACACTCTGAAATGAAACCGGAAGTATGAGAAGAACAAAGGCAGTGACTAGAGGGGGAAAAATATCTTGGCTTAAAAAAGAAATGACAGCAAAATGAAACACATTTCCAGAAAGTCTCAATTAGACACACAGGAAAAATAGGGGAGCCTTGGAAAATGACGAAAACCATGAGTGCCCAACACAGGAGAGATAGACAGATAGAGACAGATTTTCAGGAGATTAAAAATTTTGCTAAAGTGTACACAACAGATATAATCAAGATAAGGGTGGAATCTCAGACTTAGAAGACAGAATTGTGGTTAGTGACCACATACACACAAAAAAGATGTCTTAAAAATAGCAAGGAACCATGAAAACTCAATCCAACACCAGCAAGACGAAGCAAACCAGAACAATTAAAAATTGGTTGAAGTCAATGAGAAAGCTGGAAATAGCACAACTGACATATAAAATCTCTTTGTAGAAGTAATGGCAGAAAGCTTCCAAAACATAGACAAATAATTTGTCACACAAATAAGTGAGGCATTTAAAACTCCAAATGATCAAAACATGTTTACAGCAAGGCAGATAGTAATCAAAATTGCAGAAATTCAATACAAGAACAGAACATTATGTGTGGCTAGAGAAAAGAAATAAATCAATTATGAAGGCAATCCCACTAGAATAACAGTAGACTTCTCAGTGCAAACACTCAAGTAAAGGAAAGCTCTGAGTGAAGTATTTCAAGCTCTAAAAGGAAACAATCTCAAATCCTGATTGATGTACCCTGTAGAACTATTTTTGAGATGTAACTGAAAGATAAAATGCTTCCATGACAAAGAATAAGTGAAGAAACACATGACCACCAAGTCAGCCCGCCAAAATGCTGGGCAGGATATCCTAGAAAGTGATGAGGATGACTACAATTCAAAAGATAAGTACAGTATAAAGGAACCTACCAAGCAAGAAAAGCAATTACAGAGAAGAAAAGACATAGAACAAACAAGAAAAAAATATGAGGATAAGCCAGTACATAACAACTATAACAAAACATACAGTCTCAATTCACTAATCAAAAGAAATATACTGGCAGACTGGGACAGAAATAAGATCAGACAACATGCTGAATACAAAAAACAACATTTATCTCAAAAATAAATTCATAAACTGAAAGTCCAAAGATGGAAAACAAGACCCCATATGACAGGATCCAAGGAAAAAGCAAGAGCAACTGTTTTCTTCTCATACAGTATATACTTTGAGCATCTATACTCTAATAAGACAGAAAACACAGAAAAAATGGACACATGCCTAGATACCTATGAATTGCCAAAACAGAACCAAGAAGATATAAAAATTCCAAATAATCCAGTATCAGTCAATGAAACCGAACATGTAATTAAAAACTCACCAACAAAGAAAATCCCAGGTCCTGATGGATTCACTGCTGATAGACACAATTCATCCTTTTTCTTGAAAAAACGCTTCTAAAATTTTTGTGAGCTTAAGGATAACTTACAGAGTCCTGGAAAAGTTGGCCTTAATAGTAATCCACAGTGTTCTTACTGCCTTAATGGAACAGCAGAATTCTGGAGGCTCTAACGCCCAGAATAGGAGTTTCACTGCCTCTTCACTCTGCACTGGACACAGCATCCTGTTCCTATGACCAGTCTGAATATCCCTGTGCAAAGCAAACATGCTTAAAACTGTGCTAAACATTTTTAAACACATTCTTGTTTAAAAATCAAATAATATGGGGCCGGTGAGATAACTTAGCAGACCAAAGCACCTGCTGAGGCAAGCTTAAGCAAGCACAGGGACTGCAGTTCGATCCCTAGCACTACATGCCATGCCAGGCTCGCAATAACAGAAATTTAAGGTGTCCTAAAATCAAGCGGTAATATTCAGTCATATGTCCTGTCTTACATGACTACATATCTGCTAATGTGAGCAACAAATATGATGTTAAAAACAGATAATTTATCAACTATTGTTAGTTATTTTTTGAAAATCTGTAGCATATTTATTGTTGTGTGTTACTCTGTTTCCATCTTTGTTTCTGATTTTTGTTGCTTTTGTTTTTACTCTTAAAAATAAAATAAAATACAACATAATATAATTTCAGAAAAAGAAGTAGGGTTATACTGTCTAAGGAAGGTGTCCCAGGTCCTTCCTAGCCTTGGTGTTATGATTTATGTCTAGTTGTTCCCCAAAGCCTCATACAATCATGGGGCAGGGACTTCTAGAGTTTGAGACTTGATTCATGATCCCTAGGATTATGTGTTTTAGTACTGATGAGATTATGGGTCTAAGTACTTTTGGGATTTTGGGTGTATCCTAAGGCAGATAGGCTGAGGTGGCGAGCCTGAATGTAATATAAAGAGAGACAGAGAGACAGACTTATGCTGTTGCTCTACTGCCCGGATTGGTTGGCTGCTTCTGCCACCATTTTGTTGCTGTTCCACTGCCATGAACTGGATGCTCTCTGGCCTGTTCCACTCAGCCTTGAGCCAGCCGAATATGCACTGAAACCTCCACATACTGTGAGCTAAATAAACCTTTCCTTCCTTCATTTTGGGTGTTGGGTATTTGTCCCAGCAACAAGTGAAAAGTAACTAAGACACTTGGAAAAAAGATAAATAATAATGAATTAGAGTTTAAAACATCGCATGTTGACTCATACACTTTCTATAGCTGGGACATAAACTTAGCTGTGAGTTATGCCTGTGTAGCAGCATCTGGGACCCAAGGTTGGGTCCAACACTCACAGGACAAAACCAGACCATTTCTTTGGGAAATTAATAGCTCTTTGCTATTAAAA